>PVIR01010393.1:0-50214 GCA_004026965.1 Petromus typicus | reverse complement strand
AAAAACCTGTTCAGATTGTATACCTAATTTTGTTTTAAAAATTAATATTTTATCTTTCTGGAATCAGAGATGGGTTTTCTAAATATTTCCTGTCAATTATTAATAAACTAATAATGAGATTGAGCAGTGAAGGAAATTGTGCCCAAATGAATTAAACATCATTAGCGTGTTTGTGTGTGTGTGGGAGAGTTGTGCTTGCGTTAAAGGACATAGAGAAGGTGCATTGAGGGACCAGAAGAACCTGGGGTCCATAAAATCCTACTTTATTGTTCTATTCATTCTCTTTTAGAAATATCTGCAGCTGGACTTTCAGGCTTAGAAAGTTATTTAGATGACTCTCCTCTGAAACCTGGTTTTACTTTTCTTTTTGTCAGCAGAGATGCCTATAAATATATTTTTTTCACCAGCTTGTTGTAGAAATCTACAATATAATCATTCTGTAGATGCAGTTAGTGTGCTTCTGTCTTTTCTCAATTTTAAGATAATTCAATCCTTAGCAAGTGTATTCATTTTAATCCTATACCCTGTTCTTCTTCTCTTGCTCAGTTATTCCACCTCAGTTCACAAAAATGCATATTTTATATTTTCTGGCTCTCTGACATTTACGTTTGTGTGTAATGATTTCTTGCCGCAATCTTTAATATTTGACATCTTGGTACACCATCATTATCCTGTTTCTATGTCTCCTTATATCATTCCTGACAATAGTGAATCATTGCAATGAAGCTTCTTAATGGGGATGTTACTGGAGCAATAAAAGATGTAAATTGCAGTTCCAAACAACCAGAAGAATAATCATGAAACAGCAATCAATTGTGAGATGAACTTCATATATAATAATATAGATGTGAGGTCAGATGAATCAGTTCAGCAGAGAAAGATAGAAAAGGCTTAGAGAAGCAGAATTAGAATGAGATTTTGATGAGATCCAATGTGAATAACGAGCGTGGAGACCTGAAGGTGTTACAGGAGGAGGACTGAGCTGATGAATCCTACAGAGAAAGAAAACACATTTCAAGAGTAAAAGAGTAGCAGATGGTACTAATAATAACTGCTGTGTTATTGACTCACCCTAGTAGAGCATGTTGATTGAGGAAGTTTTTTATTTGTCTTTGAAGTTAGGGATAGATTCATTTTGAATATAAAGTTTTTTCTAATTCTCCATATAGTTGATTAGAGGTAAGGCTTTCAGATAACTGAAACTCCAGCCTTTTCAATGTTTCTTACTGGATGTCCTTTAGGGACCAGTTCACTCTTTCAGGAACCTCTGTTTATCTGTCTTCTAACATAAAACAGAATGCTCCATTTGTATCAAAGTCCCCTGAACATGTCCTGTCTTCTTTCTGTCTCTCATTTTACCTTAAGTTTCCTAGATAGGTTGCCCTGAGATCCTGCAGTCAGATATGATGACTTCAAGGACTTCTGAAATACATCTCAGTGTACAATTACTGGCCAAGTAAAATTCTAATTGCAAAGTGGCTTTCCTTTACTATAAATTTTACCATTCATAAATGAATGTAGCGACAGCCTGCAATATTCACATTGGTAATGATGCATATATGATTACTATTAGCACTTATGTGTCCTTCCCCTTCCCACCTTCCCAGGAATCTTTAGTTTTTTACATTCACCAAAGGTTATTCTTATAATATAGTCTATAATTTCACTTAACTAGAAATGAGTGGATCATAAAGCACTTACTTACATTGTAACCAAATATATGAAACTATGGATTTCTCTTCTTAAAACCTCATATCATTTTTTTTCCTTCCCATATCAATCATTTTGGCAGTTATTACTGTAGCAAAACTGAACAGGAAGTAGATGGTCACCATATATATTAAAATTCCAGGTGGTAGAAGGTCCCCATAAGTACTTAAATTTTTGCATAAGCAATAATGACATTTTAATTTAACACTGTGACTTCTAGCTGTCTTAAAAAAAATGAAAAAGTAACACATACACACTTTTTTTGTAAAAACAAATGATTACCTGGATCAGAGTGTTTTATTTTTATTTTTTATTTTTTTCCATTTTAGAAAACCTGACTACTTTTAATCCTTACTGAGACAGCGCATACTTACTCCTGAAGACATTCAAGTTGTAGATATGTGCTCTCCCATGGCCTCAGAGAGTCGTGATGCTTGTTTTACCTTGCTTAACACAGGGTGGGAAACCTTGCAGTGGACTTTTTTTGACAATTTGAAGTCTGCATAGGTTCTTGTTAAGCCATGAAAGTTGACTGAATGAATTTTGGTAGAATGGAAGGATACATGCAAATGAGGCTACCACAAAGCATCCCCAAAATGCCCCAAAACATGTGCATGTTCTCAGCTTGAGCAGATGTCTTGTCTTTTTTATTTAACTGGTTTGACAAACCTCCTATGTAGTTTTGCACTAGTCATCCTGTTTTATTTGTATTTATAGATAATAAATTTCAAGTACTTTAATACCCCCCCAGATTCTATTTATTGTCAAATATTCACAGATTAGCATCATTGCTGAATACTGGTAATAAACATACATAGGACTATTTCAGCTTCCTTTTATTTCAATATCAACTAAGTTTTTAAATATATAGGTAATATGGTAGCATTATTGATGGTAATCAGTTTCCTAGAACATTAATTTGAAAACATCAAGTTGAAACTCAGTCAGACCAATACGAATATCTTCAGTTAGGATAATTGTTGACCAAGAGGATTCATGAAACTGCTGGAAGGATGAGGTGCCAAGTTTCAGTAAATGACAATATCAATGGGTTATATTCTGAGGACTCCCAATTCCCTTAAGTATACTTCCAGGGTGAGTTTCTGACATTGTTGTTATCAAGAGTCTCTTTGCAGCACCAGTTTTCTGCACACAACTCTAAATTCAAACAGTTCAGCAGCTTGGGCCCTGAAAAGATACTTAGAAAGATTCCCAGTTTGTATGCTACATAAACTGGAGAAAGATAGTGATAATTAATAAAGTGCCAGACTGGATAATTGTAGGAGCTGTAAAGATACTAAAATGTTGTTACTGGAGGCACAGACACACCTGGGGAAGTGTGAAGTTAATTTCTGTGACGAACATCACATGAGTGTGGACAGGGACTAGGGAGGTGAGAGTCCTTTAAATAATTCAAATGTAGGGATGTTGTTAAGAAAGAAAAAAAATCTGCTGGTGAGATAATTCAAGCCTTATGAAAGGAAGCCTTCTTGGATTTTAGTTATCTTTGGTATTCTTGACCTTGAGAAAAATTTAACCACTTTGATATTGATTTATTAATCTCCATAGGACGGAAATGATGACATTGTCCTCTTTAACAAATTTTTAAATAACAATAGCCTTTCTGATGCTGTTACCCTTCATTGTTTCTTTAAAGAATAATGCAGTTAAATACTGTAGTGCTGGGGTAGATGACCCTGGTCCTCATGCGTGCCCTAGATATGCCATGGATTAATGGCTGCCCAATTTTCATGTACAATAAATTCATGAGAAACAGATGAACATAGAGAGACAGAATGAGTAAGGAAAATACTTTCTCACATTGATTACCCTGTATGGTATGATCACTGATAGTGAGTACTCAGCAACTTGCAGATTAAATACTAGATGACTAACTACTGCTAGCTATTAAAGTTACTGTTCCTTCTACCGTTGAAATATATCTTCTAAAAAATGAAAACCAGAGACATTTAGAAGAATTATTGCCAGTGATCACTCTGATTTCTTGCAAGATGTCTCATATGTAGACTGCACGGATCGGTATACTTGGGCCACATATATTTTATATTTGCACTGATGTGTGGGGGCATGTCTTCCTGCCCTCTCTGCTGTCTGTGCATATCTGACTCACAGGTTAAGAAACTGTTATTACAACAGTTCTCTGAAAATATTAAATAAAAATTACAAGGTGCTGTTATGTTGCCCAAGACTCCTGCACTTGAGTCCAACAGATCATAATAATTCAAATGCTGTCAATCATTCCATAAACTTCCAAACTAAAATTAACTTTTAAAAATCTTTATTGGTATATTGTTAATACACATACATCATCATCGCATTCAACACTGAGAGTTTGTACCAGAATGTGACATGACGTGATTCTCATTTTTCCCTTTCCTCCCACACTGCAATCACCTAACCCCTATATACATAATCTTTGTTCCTTTTTTCTTTGTTACTATCACATTCTTTTTCCCCCTCATTATTTATCCCTACACCTCTTTCCTTTTAAATATTTTCTATTTCACAATATCAACTATACATACTACAACTCATTTACAACCTAATTTCTCATACCAGAAAAAAGATACGATATTTAAACCTCTGACATACTCAAATGGATGTACTTTAAGGACATACTCATAAGTGAAATAAATACGAAACTAATGTTTTTATTTGATGCTGTTAGAGCCAGTAGAAGTGAAAGATACCACATTTCCCAAACAAGCCATTTCAGCTGTCATGAAAATGAAGTTTGTTCATGTGTCTTAATCTTTCCATGCAGATGGGCCGGGGATATAGTTCAGTGGTCCCGGCGCCTGTCTTGCAAGTGCAAAGCCCAGGTCAATCCCAGTAACCACATACCATCCTGGGCGTGGAGACTCACCCCAGCAGCAATCAGCACCACATACTACAGTGTCGGGCATGGTGGCTCACGCCTGTAATCTCAGCACTCGGGAGGCAGAGGCAGGAGGATTGCTGTGATGTGAGTTTGAGGCTGAGCTCAGGGCCAGCCTGAACTACAAAGCGAGACCCTGTTTCAAAAAAAGAAAAAAAAAAATCTTTCCATGCAGAAAGGTGACCAGAAATAATCTAATGTTAACTAGTAAGTTGTATTTCTACTTTTTCTGGGTCTTTATCTATTCTGGATATACATGGAAAGCAAATTAAAATTGATGAGCCCATTTATTTTGTTCTTTGTATCTACTTTTTAGGCCCACTTTTGTGTATGAAAAGAAACTTCTCAGTGTATCAAAAGTACACTGAGTGTACTGAGATACTCATTGTATTCCTGTTTTATGGGGTGAAGTATTTTCAATTAATATTTTTTAAACTGTTGTGATTTTGTTCTTTGAAAATATTAATTGAGGATCTTATAACTGAAGTGAATTCTGACCCAGATTATTACACTGCATAATTGAAGGGGCTTAATCTCACAATACACTCTGATTTCAGATGCCTGAAGCTAGTTCCAGATTACCTGCACTCTATCCAGCTTGATATAAATTGGCTCATTCCCATTATCTCTTTAGGCTGATAATTTCTTTAATATGACTCATAAGCTCAGGAAAGAGGTATATTTGTGATTCCAAGTTTATTTTAAAAGGTACACAACAAAAATCAGGGCAACAGTTACCCTGGATTATGTTCAAAGTGATTCTGAGCACAGCAGTTATTATTTCTTTGCAATCAAGGTACATCAGTCTCCTAGAAAACTGACTTGCTCATCACAAAAGCTCCCTCAAACATCAACATTCAGAGTACTGTGAGGTTTGTTTTGCTTTGTTTAACTCAATAATCCTTATTAAGGGTGAATTTAATCTTCTCTCCTCTGTGATCGTGGTCTGACTTGAAAGTTCTAACACTATCCTGACGTGGTTGACATAGTTGAGAGACTGTGAGGCTGTAAATTAGCCCTGCCCATTGCAAATAATTCTCTTGTGTCTCATTATCATATTTTTATGCTTTTAAATTTTGTTTTAAAAAACAAGAGGCATTTTTTTTGTTATCATTTGTGAAAACACAGGACACCCCTGTGCCAGGAACATGGACAGAATTCATAAATGCTTTTTACTTTACAACTCAGAATTTGCAAACATTGATTAGTCTGAATTTCTTATCTTCTTCATTATATTTTAGGGTTCTAGGTGAAAGAAAGAAAGAAGGAAAGAAAAATCGGAAAGTAAAACCTTTGACTTGAGCTTTTCTGTTTTTCATTGTGAAGAACCTATGTATAAAATTATTTATATATGCTCATTACTTTTTGGAAATACTATGTGCTTAAAGCTCTCAATTTACTGATCGTATTTTGTATTATTTTAATTTTGTTTTTAGTTGATTTCCATGTCTTACCTTTGGCAAGGAATTAGAAAAACTAATACCTCTTTTTCACATAAAATCTTTTCTCTACCTTCAATATTTCTTTTTAATTTTGTATTTTAAAGTCCTTTGGTGACTAGGTCTGTTCAATAATCAAACTATAGGTTTCAAATTAGGTACAGTGTAGATGGAGTTGTTCTTTGGCATCAAATGCAATCATTTATTTATTCAGATTACATTTATTTTAACCAGGAAGTTTCCTTTAAAAATAGTCTGCCTTTAATGTATCTTTTTAAATATAAATAGTCAACTAGAAAGATCATGAAAACACAGACAGAGAAGTATGACATTGAATGTCAGTTTATTTTTTCCTTCAATTAATTCTATGTAAAAATATGAAATTATTTTTTACTTAAATGTTTTAATGAGCCTTTCACTTTTTCTTAATGAGAAAAGTATTAATTTACATTTTTTTTTCTATTTTGTGGTACTAACAACTGAAGCCATGCTCATGTACATGTTAGTCATGAACTCAGCCACTGAGCTGTAGTCACAGTTCCATTTTATTTATGTGTTTCTTTTTATGTTTTATCTTGACACCATCTCCTTAAATTGTCTAGACAAGCTTTGAACTTGTGATCTACTGCCTCAGCCTCCTGAGTAGCTGTTCCAGGGATATACCATTTACTTGGCTTTAAATTTCCTTAAAAGAGAGCGTATATAAAAATATATTGGATACTTTCTCTACAAAATTGCCTGATATGACCTATTCAGTTTTTTCCATTTATGTAATTATTGATACTCACTCATGAGCATATGTGTAATAAGAATGAAATTATCCATTTCATAATGTTATATATATAATATATATATATATATGTATATAGATAGAGGAGATAGATATAGATCTATAGATATAGATATAGATATATATATAGATATATAGATATAGATATAGATCTATAGATATAGATATATAGATACATATAAACTTTCCTCTTATTCAATTAAGATAATTTTTCACTTTTTTCTTTCTTGAAGGTAACCTTCAAAGCATCAAGATATTCAGTTTCACCAGATTTAAAATATGTCCTTCTGGCCTATGATGTAAAACAGGTAAGAGAATATTCTTCTATGAGAAACAACATTGTGATGTACTATAGTGATAATTTATACTTTTATTTACCTATTGATTCAACAAAAGAAAACTTCTGGGAGATGGTCTTAGTCACTTTGTATGGGGTCAGGTCCTTTTTCCATCCTGGATAAAAACTGTCTGCAAGTATCTCTTGAGTGTCCCTTGTGAAGTTATCAGGGTTTAACAAACTCAATAAATGAGACTTCTGAAATGTGCAGGTTAAGGTTTGCTTCAGGTTTGAATATCCCTTTTAAGTACAGAAGGGACTTTTCTGGTGGACACAACCTGAAGTGTGTCATATTGGTCCAGTGACAGCTGATGAAGACAGTATTATAGATGGTGGTCTGACTGGTGATATTTAAAGGGAAGCTGTGTTGCTATAAACACTTCTGCAAAGTGGAACAAGCCAAGATATTAAATCTGAACAAATAAAATACTTTAATTGCAATTAGGATTTTATTATTTCATTTTAACTCCAGAGTACAATTAGAGAAATATGTATGGTTGTTGAGTATTTTGTACATAGATATAATTTGCACTCATTAAAAAGCAAAGTAAAGGCAATTGAATAGATTAGTTTCCATAGAGAATAAATAATTGAAAATCATTCAAGAAAGTTTTATGAGCTTTATGACACACAATAATAATTTATATACGGGAGGCAGGGAGTCTCACATAAGGCTTTGAAAGCCTTTGCGTGCATTAAGTTTCACAGTTCAAAATACCTGCTATTTGTTGATTTTAGTGTTTTTTGAATATAATTTATATATTACTTAAAATAATTAATCACAATAAAATGATGAAATGGAATATTGTAATGAAACCTACCTTTTTCTATTCTATATTTTGTCTTTCCTTCTTAACTTCTTTAGATGGTTTGCACTCACAGATTTTGTAAATCAGTTGTTATAGTAAGAAGAATATTGGCTTTTATGAATAAAAATATTTAAATGTCTAAAAATAACATTAACATGAAATTAAATTTAAAATGATTGCTAAAATTGACACTGAACTTTTAAAAACCAAATCTCAGTCCTTATAATCAAGAGTAGAAGTGGCAGCAGAGAGGTGCAAAAGTTAATGAAAGAGAATATTGATTTCAGAAGTATATTTACATGTATACGTGCCTAAGAAATTTTTGGCAAAGTTGCCAATGCACCAAAGATAGTCTTCAATAACCAGTGCTAGAAAAATTGGATATTCATAGATGAACCCCCCAAAAACAAACAAAAACACACACACTCTACATTCACAGTGAATATACATAAGCTATATACCTTATAAAAAAAAGACTCATCAAAATTGACCATGAATTTAAATATAAAATGTAAATCTACAAAACCTTAGGAAAAAATGATAAAGAAATGTGGGTGCTTAGGCTGAGGAAATAGTTCTTAAATTGTACAAGAAAAAATACTCCATTGCTCTGTGAAAGATCCCACTATCAGAATGAAAACACAAGCTATAAGGCTAAGAAAAAATATTTACAACTTACATATTTGACACAGCATCAAAGTTTCTATATATATATAAAGTTAACAAAACTGAACACTTAAAGCAATAGCAACAACAAAGCAGCTATAAAATCAGAAACCCTAAATAGATATTAAAAAATATCTCCAAGTAAGTAAATGAGGAGAAAAATAATGTGATGGTAATAAAAAAAAAGAAACAAAGCTTATGTATATAGGGGTAGGGGTTGTACGGTGAATGGAGAAATGAGAAAAAATGAGACTTAAGCAGTGTCATATACTGATACAAATTCTTAATGTTGAGTGCAATCATGATGTGTACACATAATGTACCAATAAAGAGTTGGAAAAAAATATTTCCCTGGGGTCACTGTATAAATAGTTAGTTAACATGTGAATATACTTTCACATCATTAGTGTAAAGTCCAAGCAAGCTAAAGACACAATGGAAATCCACCATATACATATAAAGGGGGCTAAAATAGATAGATTGATAGATACTGATATGGCCCTAGATAGAGACAAAGACACAGACACAGAAATAGATACAGTTATAGTCTAGATATCTAGAAATACTGACACAGATGTGAATACAGAAGCAGTGATAGCACCAAGTGATGTAAAGGATCCTGCTGGAAATGTATGATGTAGTAATTATAGACGATTTTTTGTAGCTTCTTTAATAACTAAATATGAAAATCCCTTCAAATCTGGCAATTGTATCCCAAGACACTTATCTCCCAAAACTAAGAACATTTTCATCTGAGATCTGTATACAAATATTTATAGTAGCTCTATTTTTACTAGCCCAAACTTGACATAAATGCAGATGTTCTTCAACAAATAAATGGTTAAAATATGGTATACTTGTAAAATATCATACAGTGCAGAAATAAAAATGAACAATTTTCTCATTCATGCAAGGACTTCATTTAATCCCCAAGATTATGTGGGCTTAAAAAGCCAATCTCAAAATCTGACTGACTATATAATTCATATAATATTTGTAAAATATTTTTTAAATGAGAACATTTTATGCATGGTTAAGAAACAAGTAGTCCTTATGGTAGAAGGAGACAATGAAGAAGCAACTTTTTTATGTTGTGGACCAATATAAGTCTGAGTAGAGACAAATGTATTCTTTATCATAACTGTATAAATGTCAGTCTATTAGTTTGCCATTGTCTGTTATACTTTTGCAAGTTGTAACTATTGGCATCATTATTTTTCACAACCATATGCATGTCTACAGTGAACTTAGCATAAGTTTTTTTTGATTTATCAAAGTTATAATTGAAGATTTCCTAGCATGAAATTTTAGGTATATAAAAATGAGTTCAATTTATTTCATCAAATCTATATATTATGCACAGTCTTTTATTTTTTGCCTGAATTACTGAAAAGTGTCAAAATATTTTGATACTCATTTTCATATATACATATATGAAAAATTTAAAATTATAAAAATTTTAAATTTATATTTCTTATACATATTTATGTATTTATATAGTTATACATATTATATATATTTATTTATTTATTTATACATCCCATACATGTTTATGCATTTAAACATACACACACATACACATATGGTATAGTTTTCAAAGATTTATGGTTGAGGAAAGTTAAAAATAGAAAAATATCACTTATTAAACAAATAGTTATTATTATTTTAAGTCTTTTTCTTCCATGTCAGTCTAATAGGAGAATAATTTTCGGTACTTGATTATACCAGCTTATCCCAGATAGAACCATTAATAACCAACTTCGAACCATTAAAAAAAAAAATGAACTTGGTTTTTCATCTTTTACTTAAATACTAAATTGTGGTAATTTAGATTTAACTTGTAAGAAAACTGTGTGACATGTAAAGTATGAAGGTGGTTTGAATTTGGACCTTTGTGTAAAATACGTCAAAATAGTAGTAAATTAGAATTAACAATACCTATGAACCAATTTTCAGATCTTCATTTACACATTTAGCTATGAGAATATTTTATGCCAAAATCCAGAAAGCTTTTACTTTAATATAAAACAATTCAGATTACATTTCACAGCCCTATATAACTTTATTCATTTAGTATAAACTATAATCAAAATACTGGACTAGATGTATAACGTGTGTGTGTGTGCGTGTGTGTGGGCGTGTGCATGTGCACATACATACGCACGTGCACGCTCATGTTTTCCTATATGCACACAGGATTGTGTGTAAAATTGAAACATCCACTTCAAGAAATGCACAATCAGGGCCAGGTAATATGACTAAAACATGCATATCTACCACACTTTATGGTTGTGTGATGTATGATATATATGGTAAAAACAAAGAAGAGAGAAAGTTCCACTCTAGGTAATCATGTTGGGAAAAAAAAAAAGCATATTCTGGATTTGAAGGACAGGGAAATATAAATATAAAGCATTCTAGGTGGACAGTCAACATGGAACTTCAGGGAAATAGCCCCGTCTCTGAGGGTCAGCAGGTGGTAGACTAGTGCACAGCTGGACAACTTCGAAGGAAATATACATGGCTGAATATGTGCTCCAGCCCACATAAATAAGAATGTCACTATAGAGTTTATACTAAGAAAATACTTGGAAATGGTTGTAAAAGAAATGAATACCCTGGTACTTTTTGTATGTGTATATTTGTCTGATCATACATACATAGACATAATACCCATTGACAAATGTGGACAGTCATATAAAATCCACCCAAATGCACTCATTATAATTAATCATGTATATTATTCCTTCTGTTCCTCATTATTTATAAAAATAAAGAAATAAGAATTGTCATGTATTAAGCATTGTATTATAAAGATGCTATTATCCTGATTTTAAAGAGGAGAAAAGGAAGTCTCAGAGAAGGTGGAGAATGAGGATCAGATAGATTCAGAAATATATCCAAAGCTTTTCATGTGTATCCAAAGTATATCATGTATATTTCAGGTATATCCAAAGCTTCACTTTAATGAACAGTTTTGTCCTGAGTTAGCTATTTTTTTTTTTTTCTGTGTAGTTTAGGCCGGCCGTGAGCTTATTATGTGGCTCAGGCAAGCCTCGAACTCCAGCAATCCTCCTGTCTCTGCCTCCTGGGTGCTGAGATTACAGGTGTGAGCTACCACACCCAGCACAATGGTATGTGGTACTGATTGCTGGTGGGTCTGAGTCATCACACTGGGAATTGCTGTATGGAGTTACTTGAGATTAAACTAAGGACCTTGTGCTTGCCAGGCATGAGCCAGAATCACTGAGCTAAATCCTTGGAACCCTGAGTTAGTATTTATCTTCATTCTAAAACACATTGAGTGAACCAGAAAAACTCAAGTAAAAGGTAGGTTTTCAACAATCAACAGATTATCTTATTGTTGAAAATAATTTCATACTTTCAAAATGTTTTGAAGAATCAAGCATAGCTCTGTGTTACAGCATCTGCCCTGCATGCATGAGGCCCTGGGTTAGATCCTCATGGCTTATGAATACCCAGATGCAGAACATTTTATTGTTGGAAATTTGTGTAATATAAAATTAACAATTCTAAAGTATATAAATGACATTTAATAAATTCACAACATGTATAATCACCAACTATATTATTTTCAGTGCATTTCATTTGTTCATTTACTTTCCATACTAGTGCTTCAAAAGAGCACTTTGCACACACTAAGCATGTGCTCTGCCAGTAATCTACACCTCCAACCTGATAACAGTTTAGTCCTCCTGAAAGAAAACCTCATACTCTCTCACAAGTTATTCCTCATTCACTCCTGCCCCACCCTCTGCTAACTAATCTTATATCTGCCTACCAGCACATACACATTCTGGATATTTCATAAATGAGTTGTATAATATGCAACCTTTTACCTGGTTTCTTTTATTTAGCATTGTGTTTTCAAGATTTTCCTGTTTGTAACGTATGTCAGGACTTACTACCCTTCATGATTCAGTGCAGTCCATTTTAATTAGGTAGCACTGTTTGCTTGTCAGCTGATGGGCATTTGTGACTTTTACTCATGTTGCTCTTATGAACAGTGTTACTGGGAATATGTGTAGACAGTAACATGTCTGCTGAGTACCTAATTTCACTTTGGGACTTATGTTGGGACTGAACATAAACATAAATGTTTCTTTGTACTATATCTACATTGTGACAAAGTCTTTATGGTACATCCTTAATCCTTACAGCTTCTTCATAGCTTCTGGCTTGAGTGTAATTTTATTGGTGAAAATACACAGTTTATGGAATTCTCCAAATTAGTTTAATGTGATCAAGGACTTAAAACTTTTTTTCTTGGAACATAACCCCTGCAAGGCATCCTGTGTAGGATGGAAACTTACTTGAGAGGAAAACTCTGAGATTTCCAAGCAGATCTCCTGAAGCAGAAGCTTTGGGGTGAATCCCAGAACTCTTGTTTAACAAGATCCCCAGTGACCATGATGAACACTCAAGACTGAGACCTAAGGTTCAGAGGAACTGATTGAGCTAAGCATCCAGAACCTTTCCAGGAACCACACAAAAGTTTAAAGAAAATATTTTTTTAAGAAAGATGATCCAGAATTTTTTCTTAAGTGCTTCAAAATCGCTTGTAAAATCACTTGTAAAATTACAATAAAAAATGGTAAGTGAGAGTCTGCTTAGAATTTGGAACAAAATGTTCTTTTGCAACCAAATTATGCATGTTTAAATGTTCACTGACATGCAACATACTTGAAAGGACTTGCGTATATCATTTTGATAATTTCATAAATACATGTAAACTGAATACATATGTATTGCTGCTGCTCAGGTGAAGGAGCAAAGGTTTGTTGTGCTCCCTTCCATCTCCTCCTTCCATACAGGACCACTGTCTAAAGTCTTAACAGCTTACATTAGTTTTACCTATTTCTATACTTTTTATATAATGTGTACATTGTAAGTTCTTGTGTATCTTCTGCTCAACAAATGCTTGCAAGGCTTATCTATATTTTCTACACTTGCTTGGGAGATTGTTCATTATCATGACTTATAGGAACTCATTGCATATGTCAGTTTATACCTTCTAATCTTGATTAGACCACAAAAATGTATGTGTGAATAATAGATTTTCATGTTTCATGATTTGTGACTTTTCCTTTTTGAATGTGTTACTCTGCATCTCCTTTGGCATCTGTTTCTAAACGGGATTATATAAGAAGAAAAAAAAACACTCTTATAAAACACTCAAATGGTGACACAAACATAAGAAGTGTGTCTATTATTGAAATTTCCTACAGCCCTACCTTTTGGCTATTGATGTATTTTACAGAAGAGAAAGAATTGGGGATGATAACTTGCTTCCTCATGGAATATTTCACAGTGGGGACTCCATCCCATCCTCTTTATTTTTTCATTACACCACCACCTTGAGAACAGTTCTTACTTATCTTTGCACATTTATTCTGTACACTGATATAATTATTTTTCATTTACTTGTAATCATATGAGGTTTTTAAGCTGATTGATTTAATATTTAGCACTTTAAAAATGTACAGTAGTGTGAACACTCAATCTTTGTAAACCTCTATTGAGGTTAAAATTTCATTTTTACATACAAAATTAGTTTCAAATCTTTTGGCAATTTCATCTTAGTAAACCATTTTATCCTCTTGTCTTTGTTCCAACCATTGAAAAAGTTTACAATAATTTACATAGAAATATTTCAGAGTTCTACAAATAGTGATTGTTCTCTGAGATATTTACAGAGGGCCTATACAATCTATGTCCAGGTGGTATACACTATAGCACAAGTTTCATTGCTGGAATATGGCTTTCTAGGGAAAGTACATATTTGGCCAGACATGGCAATTCTTCCTAAAAATTCAAGGGTTACAGATACTTGGTAACCACATCCAAAGCTGAAATAGGATGTGGACATTTTACAAAAATAATATTAAAACTGTCAAGTATACAAGCTTGATCCACAAAATGGTATCTTGGTGTTCTTCCAGATGGGAGGAAGAAAGAGACTTTAGGTGCGGGCTTGGTTACCATTCCAAAGTAGCTATTACTGATTTAAACCTCAAAGGCCAAGACAGTTCTCAGAAGTCAAGCTACGTCAATATCTGTGCTTACAACTGAAATTGCTGGGTATGCATGTCCAACCAAAGTACTGTGTCTGCCAATGTCTCTTGAGAAGTCCTCTTCTGTGGTCTTCAAGTACACAGGGTAGTCAAATTCCATGCTTTTCATATTCTTGTGTTGCTGATTGTTTCACATCAGATAGCCACCTACTGCTGCCAAGGCTAAGAGAAGAGGGGGAGGATGGCCCAGGCAGCAGAAGTCCCTAGTGGGGGAGTGCTGACCTCTGGTACTGCTGTAGTTGCATTGATCCTTTGGCTCTATTGCCCAGTATAGATAAGTTGGAAAAAAAATAAATAAATTTGGGTCACACATATAATTTTCTAATACTGAAATAGCATTTGTCACACTGTTCTTCAAGTATTTTGCTGTTTCCCACATCACAGTAATTTTTTTCTCTGTTATTCCTCATCATGTACACAAAGAATTTGAATCATATATGTGTACATATAACATATGTATATACAATGATTTTGGAATTAGTGATCCGTTGAATGGTTTAAAAATTATGTCTTCAAGTCAATAGTGTTTTAAACATATTATAAAGATAAACATAGAAAACAAATATTTACAGTTTTCTACTAATTCTTATTCATAGCTCTCTTATTGTTTAGATTTAAAGTATAAGTTAAGCAGATTCATTAACTTCATGACCATTCATTCATGGTCAGTGTTTTCCATATTGTCTTATGTTTGTGGTCAGAAACTAATTTCTTATTTTTTCATCATATGGCAAAAAATAGATTGGTCATACCTCAAGTTGATTTACTTACATTTCACTTTTCATGGATTAGTTTATATTAAGAGAAAAACCATAATTGGGAAGTGACCATATTAGCAGGTTACAATCATGTTAAGGAACAACATCTTGCCCTGGGCTCCAAAAGCTGCACAGACACCAAATTTAGTGGCCTAATATATTGACCATGGATTCAGTAGGTCAGGGATTCTGGAAGAACCCATCTGTGCATTTCCCCAGCATGCATTTTGTATATATGATACCCTATGTAGGAACTGCAGTTCCTAGTTGGTCTTGTAAAGTGTCTTCTTCACGTGACTGGTGAGTCACTTCTGATTGTTGGCTGACATATTTGGCCATTTGCTCCTACAGCTCTCTGCAGCCTGCTTTAGTGTCTCAGTGGTGCGGTTTTTGACTTTCACCAGAGTAGGTAACTCCACAGGGCCAGGCACCGTCTGCAAAGCCTCTAATTTTTTTGGTCTAAGCTAAGCTTAAAACTTATTTTCATTACCATTGTAGTCTGTGTGTCACAAAGAAGCAGCTATGACTCCAATCAGAAGTTTTGGCACAAAACTCAAGAAATGTTCATCATTGACATCATTTTTAGCCATTGTGCATCCTAAGATGAAGGAACTGCATTTTATGAAGCCACTAGATAGTACATCATGAAGTGATTGTAGTGTTTATTGGAAGTAATATATTGACTACTGGTGAATTCAGATGGCTTTGAATGTGCCTGAATAATTATTCCCAGACAATTTAGATTAACATTATATGTGAAGAAGCCTACTGATGTATCATAAAATGAAATTATTTTTATGACCCATATGTTTAAGTGAGTTTTACACAAATAGAATAAAGAATGCTTATCACTGTTTGAAGGAGCAGATCAGAATATATAATTTATTAACTAGACTTTAGTTATTATTACAAATAACCTAGAGGAGTTAATATTGGCTAATATGACTAAAATCTGTAGTGGCTAGAGTGAATTCAAGCAAATAATTTATAAAATTTTCTTAAAATATAAAAGTAGGAATGGTAGTTGGTTGCAGGTGATATGCATGTGTGTATGTCTGTGCACCTGAGGAAAGAATCTAGATATTTATACATCACTAGGTAAGGGCTTCACCACAGAGTCTTACTTCCACCCTCTAATTCTTATTAAAGTTAAGGTGAGAAATGAACTTTCAAAAAGACTGACCTGGGCTGGGGATTTGGCTCAGTGGTTCTGGTGCCTGCCTTGCAAGTGCAATTTCCAAGGTTTTGCTGGGTGTGTTGATTCATGCCCATCAGCAATCAGTACCACATACCATAAGCATGGTGGCTCACACCCATAATCCCAGAACATGGAAGCCAGAGGCAGGAGGATTGCTGAGGACTACAGAGATAGATTCTGTCACTCCCCCGCCACCTGAAAAAATAAAAAAGATAGACCTATTTTTAGGTGGAGTTCATAAAGCGAAATCACCTGAACTGTGTTGCCTGTAGCAGAACCACCAGTCATACAGATCTACTGATCACTTACTGTGCCTGTGTGACTGGAGATGTCACATGCACTCCCCGAATTTTGATAGCTTAGGAAAAAAGCACAAAAATGTAATAAGAGGCCATATTTGGAAATTATATGTTTGAAATATTGAGTTAAATAAAATATCAATAAATTAATTTTTCATTCTTTATTAGTATAACTACTAAAATTAGACATACATTCAAAACTTGCATTACATTTTTCTTGCCCAGTGCTACCCCTGAGCACATAAAGTAGAACCTGCATTGCTGTGGTCCTCAGGTGTAGAATGCCTGGAGATCTTACCTGGCTGGAGAAGGTAAAGGACACAGTCAGCATTCTGAAGGGTTTAGAGACTTCAAGAAAAAGAGTTACAAATGTAGCTACAGAAAAACAAACAAACAAACAAACAAAAAACCTTGTGAGAATTAGATGTAGTAAGTATTGAATGGTTATCACAAAAAAGTAAATTATATGTTTCTTAACATAAATTTAAGGGCCCTTCATAACAAATGGCATCAGGAACATAGACTTTGACCAAAGATAAAAATGGCTTCTTTTACAGTTTTTTTTTTTTAACTAATGTGTGACTTAGTGCAGAAAGCAGCAATCTTACTTTATTTTTACACAGTTTAAAAAGATGAATGGATATCTGTCCATCTCCAGCACTGTGCACAGAAATCTTATTCATTTGAGCTATGTTGCTAGCTAACTTTAAGTATCTCCCATTAATCTTAGAAGGATAATAATTACCTGCATGGAATACATTATACCATAAATATGGATAGAAAGAGGTCAACTTACCAACTAAGAGGTCAACTTTGAAATCTTGCTGATTATATAATCAGTGATATTTCTACCTATGAAGTCACTCAAAAATAGTAGAGGTTGTGCCATTTAGTAATATGAAATTTGAAATAACAGATACTGGGTAACATTTTGAGAAACAGTATCAAGAATAATTCTTAGTGGAAAGAGAAAACTTGAAATGAAATCAAAAGTATTAAAAGATATCCAGAAACAGTTTTCATTACTATAAGTAAGTAATGTTATGACTTCTAACTGAAGTTAACACTAATTAACTTTTAATTGTTTTGTGTTGCCTATTTAAAAAAAATAACACAGATGAAGATAGTATGTTGATAAAGAACCAGCACAAAGGTAGCACGTAGCATGGAGAGGCTCTTACCTAGCCTTATAGAAAGGTCCTGCATGTTTCTGAGTGAGGAGGAGGTAGAGAGTGTAATCAGAGCCATGAGACCAAAGTAGTTTTAAAAGTCTGATATCATAAAAAGATTCCAGCTTAATTCTCAAAATATTTTTAACTTTGGTAAGATAAATAGTTTTATCAGAATATGAGGTTTTATTCAGTATATTTCAGTATGTGTGGAATCTAACGATGTCTGACATTATCAAATTTAATTGTATTTGTATCTATGCTTAATTTGTATTTTCATATTCTTTTCCCTTGTGTACTTGAGATTCTCCAAGGCTTTAAATGGATGTAAATTTGTGTGGTGTCTCTAATACCAACATGACAGAAAGGAATATTAGAGTCATTTGTTTCTGGAGTAAGCAAATATGGATGGAGAACAAAACTAATTAGTAATTCTATTTCAAGGAACATATCTCAAAATCAGAGATTTTGTATAGGCTGATGAAAAAGCAATATTATCTGTATGAATTTTATTCTTCATAAGATAAATAATCTGGATATTGTGACACATGCACATACTTGCAGTAAGGCAGAAGGATTGCAAGTTCAAGGTCAAACTGGGCAATTTAGGGACACTATCAAAATTAAATGGTTATGGATGTAGCTCCATAGTAGAGCACTTGCCTTCCAGAGTCAGCCTTGAGCTCAATCCTGAGGAGACAGCAAAGAACAGGAAAATAGGGGAGGGGAGAGCAGGGAGTGGAAGATTGAAGAATTTCTCTCCATCGTTAACCAAAATGATTAATGATTTCCAGTACAAGGACAGAGTTTTGTCATTGTTATTACTTTAAAAAGTTGCCAATGTCATTTCATCTACTACATGTTCCTCCCATACTGTCTTGTATAATGATACCTTCTAGGAGAAGGAATTGTGTTAATCATGTCTATTGGTTTGTTTTAAAATTCAGTGATGATATGAGAAGTTAAATAAAAGAAATTAATAAATTCAAATTAGTTACAATTATAGGAAGCAAAATCTCCTCTATCTTTTTTTAATGGAGAACAAGTTTTAGTTTAAAAATATATCACAGTAACAATGAAACACCCAAAACTTGTTGTGATAATAGGAAAACAAAAAGAGGAGTTTGCTTTACTTTTTAACATCTCCTTAATCTTATAATTTCTAAGCAAAATTATTTTGCATTTGCTGATTGTGGCAGTTAAGGTGAAATCTTGAGTTGATTGGCTTTACATTGTGCCCAGTGGATCAGCCCAGCACAGTCCTGGGTGTGTCCCGGAGAAGATGGAAGGCTGGCCCGAGGGTCTGTGTCTGATCCCTCACTCCTTGCACTCTGACTCTCTTCCTTCACTCTGCTTCTTAGCTGCCACAAACTAAGCATCTCTGTTCCAGCATGTTTCTATCATATCTCTCTACCTTTTGGCAATTCAATCATGGACTGAACCCATGAATGAATTAAATCTCTCCTACTTTAATTGTGGATGTTGGATATTATATCTCAGATATAAGAAAGCTAATATAGAAAATTGGTGCCAGAGAAATGAGGTCAGTGCTGTGACTACACTTGGTCATGTGATTTAGAAATCTTTGGAACTGGTTTGTTGGGAAAATCAGGAAGAGGCCTGAAGATGCAGGCTGGAGAAGCTGTGAAAGGCTCTTAGCAAAGCCTGATGTGATTCTGCTTAGGCTGGTCAGACTCAAGAGACTAAATTTTTAAGAACAAATTTAATAAGAATATAGACAATAAAGAATAGGCTTAGGAGATTAACAACAACTCCAATGGGAGTTGAGCTAGTGACCAGATGTGTTGCCTTCCAAGAGACAAAAAAAAAAAAGAACCTTTAAAGATTTTGTTTATATTCCAACACTTGGCAGGAGATTGAAATTAAGTGTAGTGAACTGATTAATCTGGCTGAAATAAATTCAAGATAGATTCACTTTCAGTCATATATGATGCTGGTAAATTCTAGCTTAATTTATAGTGAGAATTGACTGTAAAAGGCAGACAATTTTGAAAAAGTTAAATTTTACGTCATAAGTAGTCAAGTGTAAATGTTGGTTCAAAAGAGGTATGGATGCTAAATATATTAGCATTGTTCAAAAGAAATAGGTACAAAGGAAAGAAAAAGTTGACTTTGCAGTGTCTCAGGAATCAGTAATATTCTACCAACTGCAGACACAAGAATGTAAACATATCACTGTTTCATGAAAAAAGCCCTTCTCTTTAAAAATGTTCTATCTCCCTATTTCTTATCATATATATTTTATTTTGTTCTTTATTTGTAATTTAGACTTCTTATGTAAAAGAAACTATGCATATTTAACTTTGTATGTCTGACTCATTTCACTTAACATCATGATCTCAAGGTGCACCAATTTTCAAATAAATGAGTTCATTATATCCATTATTTGGCAGAGTAGAATTCCTTTGGGTGTAAATCCTACATTTTCTTTATCTGTTTATCGGGGGATGGACATATAAGCTTCTTCTCAGATTTACTTATCATGAATGATTTGCTATAATTATTGATATCTTGTACTATATTTAATCTTTAACTCTTTCAGGAAGGGAAATATCTGGGTCAAATAGCATTTCTAGTTCTAACTTTTCTGAGAAATCTCCATATTAATTTCCAGGTTGCTGTAGTAATTTACATTCCCACCAACAATGTGGAATGGCTCCTTTTCCCCCTCAGTCTGATCAGTGTCTGTTATTATTTGATTTCTTGATGATGACCATTTTTCTAGGGAAAGATGTAGTCTTATTGTTTTAACATGTGTTTTGCTAATGGCTAGAAATGTTGCGCAATTCTTCATGTATTTACTGGCCATTTATACTTCTGTGAAGTGTCTATTCTCCTCGTGTACCCAGTTTTTGTTGGGATCTAATTTTTGAATTCTTTGTGTAGTCTAGATATTTGCCCACTTTGTGAGGAATAGTTGGCAAAAATTACCACTTTATAGGTTTTCTTTTCACTCTATTGTCTGTTTGTTTTGTTGTGCAGAAGTTTTTTTTTTTAATTTGATATGATCCTATTTGTTGCATGTCAGTTATATTTCCTATACAGTTAGGTTTTTCTACTGAAGCTCCCTGACAGCTTCTATGACCTCAAGAGATTTATCTATTTTAACTTCAAGAAGGTTACATATTTCTGTTTTAATATTCAGTTATTTGATTATGTGTACTTTTCTGGGGTGTATTTTTCTTGGTATTTTGTAATACTGGCTATTGTCTTTCTTGTGAGTCTGTTTAGTGCTATAGTTTTCTTAGATGCTCTGCTTTTTAAAATAGAACAAGTGCCAAAATCAAATTCACAATATTACCCATACCGTTAAGGTGATTTTTAAATGAAAATATATTTGTTAATCATAAATTCATTGGCTATTCATCAAGAACATACTGTCCTCACTGTTCCTTGATCTGCCACAAATACTGCAATGACTAAAACAAAGGAGAATGTTTTGCTCATAGACTTTACATACAAGTGAAGAGACACTGAAAAGGAAGGAAAAAATGACAGTTTTATAACATAAGCCCTAGATCTTTATTTTACTTTTTTATCTTATGTCTAAACATAGACTCACCTACACAAACATCACTCTGTATCATTCTCACCACCAAACTTGTATCACAGTTGTGCATTATGAAAACAGAGAAATCAATTGGTAAAATAAGATCAAGTAGACTTTAGATTTTATTCAATTTTACATTCTCAGTTTTCATATCTCCTTTGTATGATTCTTGACATTTTGTGAAATACGTCTATCATCACCACCATGATCAAGATACAGAAATATTCTGTCATCACAAAGGAAAACTGTTAGCTTCCTTTCTTCTACTTCTTCCCTCTCATCTTCTTTATTCTGAAAACCACTTTTCTTGTTTCTTATAATTTCCATCATTTTGAAAATGATGAAAATTACTAGGAAGTATATAACCTTTGGATATCAGCTCATTTTTAATTCAGTATACTCCTCCTGAGATCTATCTAGATTTTTTTTGATGTTTCTTTTTCTTGCTGAATAGTATACAGAGAAAACTAAAGGAAGAGAAAATATCATTAAGAAAAGTACCTTTTTCAGGGGAGTGATTAGCAAATACATTTCAGAAGCAATGGAAGCAAAACATAGGCAAGGAAGTGAAAATAAAGGAAAACAGGCCTGTGCACATATGAAGTAAGAGTTTCAGGGGTGGGGGCTCTTCTGGTAAAATTTTAGAGTATCAGGGAAGTCCTGAGTGACATGAGGAAGGAAACAGTTCAAGCACGAGCAGAGGACTTCTATGTTAATGGAATGCAGGAGAGGCAGGCTTTGGCCCCTTATGGAGCCCTGAAAACTTCCACAATCAATGTAACCACAGCAGCTCCTCTGATTGTGTAATGGGAAGAACCCAACATATTTCATAAATTACTTCCAAAATCTGGGAAGTTTGAACGTGTGCTATCTTTCCTGGGGTTTCAGCAAAATTTAGCACTTTAGAACAGTGAAATGTCTTGAAGGAAATTTTATCTCTAAAAAGATTAAATAAGTTAGTTGTAGGCATGCCTTTACTTCTAAGTATTTTGGAGACTGAGGCAGGAGGATCATAAATTCAGGGCCAGCGCAGGAAATTTAAAAGGATCTTATCTCTAAAAACAAAGAAACAAACAAAACATCAGGGTGTTTCTCAATGGAAAGAGTGCTTGTCTAGCATGCAAAGGCTCTGGGATTTAATCCCTACATACCAACATAAACAGATAGTAAGTAGATAGCAGAATAAATGAGTTTATATTCTGTTATGGAATGTATCTGCTGATTTTATCAAATATCTATGTAAGTTTGGCATTAAGTGAGAAGCACATGTATTCTGTTACTTTCCATCATACATGACCAGCTTCTACATGCAGACCTTAGTGTGATGTACAAAGAGTTTAGAATTTACTGGAAGAACAAAATACTACCTCCGATGAGTCAGACGACATTGCCTCAGGGTGAGGGTCCTCAGCACAGTGAAGAATATCACCAAAGACAGGGAAATGGAGATGAAGCCTTTCTTAACAGATGATCCCTGTGGTTCTCTGAGGTCATGTCAGATGGCAAATTCTAAATGGGGCTGCCAGAAAATCCAGTCCATTTGGGAAATTGCATGACCTAAGCCAAGTCTCAGTCTTTTACTCTGTCAAAGAATAAAAAGGGTGTAAGTCCTTTTGACAGATCTCAAAAGCATCTTAGTAAATGAACAAAGCTCCAGAAGTCAAAGTTGCTGATGTTAATGGAATGACTGAGTTGAACTCGGGCTGGAGAGCCCGGTGATCCTAATCTGGTTTTCATAAGCATGTGGGTACAGATAACTCTTTGGTAAAAGCAGACAAATATGCAAAATCCATTCATTTCAGAAAAAGCAAAAGCTTTCCCATGCAATATTGCATTTCTTTCTCCCTGTGCTCTGCTATCAGAAGCTTGTCCTTTAGTATCGTACATACTGTATTCCTCTTGTGACATGTAAACTCCATGGTAGACACACTGTCCTTCTCTTTCACTTGCTTGCCCAAGCAGGTATGAAAGGTAGTGAAGAGTAGGAGGCATTTGGTTCTTTGTGGTGCAGAGAATTATTGTCTGTGACTTCAAAGAGCACTTGCTAACACCCTCCTGTGGGGGTTCATCAGTGCTCCCATATCACGAACTATAGATATAATCCCTGAATGTATAGCCTGACGGCTCCCATATCAACATCTTAATGATGTTTCTCATTCTGACTAAGAATCAAGAGATGGAGTCTAATGGTTAAGAACCAGTAGCAGAAAATAGCCATACTTTGGGTTTTAATGTTGCTGGGTAATTTATATAAATATTAAATAGAGCTTATTTAATAATCATATATTCAAAGGGTACAATATTATTAGAGACAAAGAAATCTTGAGTGTTTTGCCTTCTCCAAAACAAGAAAAAATAAAATGGAGTCTGGGAGAAATACTCTCAGCTGACTTTCTTCCTGAAATTGAGAGATAGTAAACACTGAAATGCTGTAGGATATGCTTTTAACTCGAATTGTGTGTCACAAAACAGCAATAAGATAAAAACTGTTTATGGTAGAGGCTTGGAGGATATTGTATAACTCTTAAGAAATTTTCAGTGTACTCAGATTTTTGGAATTGTGAATATTTGTTTAGGTTGTTTTAATTTCATGCTTTTAAATTTAAATTTCCTGAACTATCTGCTGCTTATTTATCTCCAATGAAGGATAAACAAGTATTTTGCAAGTCCTTTCACATTAAGATCAAAATGTATCCTCAATGGAGCCGTGAAATATATAAGACCATCTAATCAGTAATCTTTGATAGGAGTTATTTTCTACTTATCCCAAAGTACATTCTGCTACAAGATTGAACTACACATTCTAAAAATAAATTTAGTACTTTTCTCTCAGCAAGAGTAAAACATTAAACACAGGCTTTAAGTGTAGCTCAGTTTAGATCTGGTTCATTTTAAGGATCAAATGTAAATTAGCTCTTTCACATTGAGACTGTTTTTCACTTACCAGTGTCATCCTTTGGTCCAAAATAATACGGGACAGTGTTAAATATGCAATTTCTTTTTTTTTTTTTTTTTAAGGTTTTTTTCAGACAGGGTCTCACTTTGTAGTTCAGGCTGGCCCTGAGCTCAGCCTCAAACTCACATCACAGCAATCCTCCTGCCTCTGCCTCCCGAGTGCTGGGATTACAGGCATGAGCCACCACACCCGGCACTGTGGTGTATGGTACTGGTTGCTGCTGGGTGTGAGTCTCCATGCCCAGTATGGTATGTGGTTACTGAGGATCGAACCCGGGTCCCTGTACTTGCAAGACAGGTGCCGGAACCACTGAGCTAAATCCCTGGTTGAAAATATGCAATTTCGTAAAGTTTGGGAATGTTTCCTATTACTTTGTCTTGTATTCTCAGATAGATTGAGAAAAAAGACACCAATTGACTATTGAAAGTTTATCTCCACTGTTTCCTATGTTATTTCCCATACTTCAAGGTAAAAATAGGTACCCTAGGGTCAGAAATTGAGCTCAGTGGCACAGTTCCTGGCTCACAAGTACAAGATACTGAGTTCGATCCCCAGTACCAGACAAAAAAAAAGAGAAAGTACCTGGAACAGGTACAAAGAACCAAGCACTTTTCAGCAGAAGATACTGTAGAACACCCTAATCTATTGCTAAAGAAATTGAGGTTTCCACAAGTTAAATGATAGGAAGTGCAGAATTTGGCCCACAGATAAAAGGTTTCTGAATTTTCAAGTAAAGAACTTTTTAAAAATGAAATTTCATAATATTCTGTAGCAATGGGAATGAGATAAATTTGATTTCTTCCAATAAACTTAGAAAAGAACACATATATCTTGATATAATACTAATTACTTTGAGTTTTTTCTCACATCTCATTTATTTTTAAATAATTAAATGGCACAGAATGTGCTAGGTACTTGAAATAAAAATAAGTATGTATAATTCACTGCCTTTCTTTTAAAAATGGATTCTGTAGTGGGTGAAATTTGCAAAAATAGAAAGTAGTTTTACTACTTTGGGGCAAAAAAAAGTAGGAAAATCAAAAATTCCAAGAAGAGGATATCAAAATTGTCCTGAAGCTTAAGTAGGATTTTTCCAGAGTTTAAAAGGTAGCCTTGAAATTTTCTCTGAAAATGAATTCATGAAAGGTCTTAGTATGTGTAGACAATAGTGAGACAACTGGTATGTGGAAATAGCAGGAAATTAAATGTAGAAAGAATTTAAAAGTTTGATTCATGTATTTGTTAATTATGTTCTGTCTGTAAAGCTGTATCATTAAATCACTAATCTCCATTATCCTGAATTCTTTACAGTTTTACAAAGAATATGAGATTTTTAGATCACGTGAGAAAGTGGCCTATTTATTTATTTGTGTGTGTGTGTGTGTGTGTGTGTGTGTGTGTGTGTGTGTGTGTGTGTTATTCTTTTTGGTAAATGATTTCCTCTTAAGTGTTGCAGGTTCCAGGAAGCTGTGGAGTCTCCTTCTGTTGTCACATATAGGATTAGCAATTAAAATGGCGGTATTGTCCTCTTCTTCCTGTTTTCCATGTTTAGCAGATACAACTTTCCCACACACTTGACCTTCGTAGGCCTTTGTTTTTCTATTTGGAATTTGAATAAAAGGCACGCAGAAGCTCTAAGCAATATTTTTATCTACAATTACCTTCTTGGGTGTAAGTCTAGACTGGGCTTGGGAACATCTGTCTTGATTTGCATTTCTGCATACCACACCATTGCTGAGTTCTCTTTTTGCCTCCTAGTTGGTCACTAAAATGTCTGTCACAATAAAAGGTCAGGACCAACCTTATTGGTCACCTGTTTCTAGTCAGATGAATTGTCCTTTAATTAAAACAGATATACTAGTATTGGTTTTAAAGTTTTGTTTGTGCCTATCATGGAGTATGTATGCATATTTCCACATGCATGTGTGTATATCTTTTTCTTCATGTACACTGCAATTGTATTTGCAAAACATCCTCACTTTGGATAAACCAAAACCTGTAACAAGTCCCTAACTCTTACAGTGGGAGAAAATTATATTTTCTCTTTTCCCACATATAATTTATTTTGGACTTTTCAATATTATATCTACAATTGTGACAATATTATTTATTTTACACCTTCATACAGGTTGCTAAGAGTATTATCTGCTCATTTTGTTGAGTGAGATAATCATGGCCCTCATATAATATAGAGGTAGGAGTGAAATAAAGAAAAAAAGGCACTGATAGTTGAACTCTCAAGTGACTATCCATATCACATGTGCTCAGGCCTTTTCTTTGCAGAAATTAAGTACCATTATTTGTAGGGTTTTTTCAGGGATTGGAGGTCTAAATCTTTGGAAGACTAATCAAAATCAGATTACACATGAAAGATATCAGGTGCTCTAAGAATACATTTGCTCTCTTTCATTACTGTAGGACTACAGGTCTTTCAAATTCCTTCTGGTCTCTGCATAATTGCAGCTATGATACATAAATAAATATAATTTAATTTGAGGATATCCTCATAAGTGAAATAATTTGAACATTTCTTATTGAGGACCTACTAATAGAATGAACATCTGCTGAATTTGATGATTAATTAATATAAAATATTTAAAAGCTAGAACCCTGGCTTTTGGGATGCTCATAATGTGATATCCTTTCCTTGACTTCCTCTCATTTCTGTGTCCTAACTCATGCCCAACACCAAATGTTACCCTGTATCCATATTCACAGGAAAATCCTAAGCAAGACCCAAATAATAATTTATAGTAATACTCCCAAGAAAATCATCTTCATCCTTAATTTTGTGAAATATTTTTGAAACAGTATTTTAAAAGCTGCAGGAATGCAACATATAAAGTTGCTTTGTGAGGGTGGTATTGGAGAGTTATAGCATAAAAATCTTTTCTATTAGAAATGCAAGAAACTTTGACAAAGTCTCTTTTCACATAGAAATACATAAGTTTTCTGCAATAGAAAAGAAGCTTATAGTAAGGAGAAAACATTTTTCATTTTGCCTTTTCTAAATTCATTTGATAGGTGTATCAAATATACTTTTCTTAAAATGGGTTATGAATTATTTTAGGGTAAAATATTAGGGGAACTACATATTTTTTATTTCTTTAATATAAGAAAAACAATCCCTTGTTTATTTTTCATAGAATTGTCATCTTAAGCTAGAATAAAATTATTTCTTTTATGTTTGATTGTTCAAATGCA
The DNA here is from genome assembly GCA_004026965.1 of Petromus typicus. Classification (NCBI taxonomy): domain Eukaryota; kingdom Metazoa; phylum Chordata; class Mammalia; order Rodentia; family Petromuridae; genus Petromus; species Petromus typicus. The sequence continues at coordinate 22,314 of PVIR01010393.1, read as the reverse complement.
CTTTACTTAATAACCCAATTAAACTTGGAAATAGTACCAGCATAAATACATGGTTTAAACTTTTGCACAATAAAACCTTGATTAGTAAGAGAAAAAAATAGCAGAAAATATCAGTTAACCAGAAGGAATGAAATTATAAGGCAACTAAAAATATCTGAAATTTAGAAAACTATAATAGAAAATGTTTGGGGAAATGTGTTGAACGTTATAAGCCAGGATCTAATTTAATTCCTTTGTTGATTGTATGGTTTTATAATCACAAATTAGGTATTTCAATCTTCTGGAATCATTAAAGCAAATTTCCTCCTGTGCATAGATTCTTCTTACAAAGTAGAAAAGAAGAAAAAAAAATTACAATTGCATTACGAACAAAAACTATAGGGGCAGGTTTGGATAATACATCAGGTAACTTGAGTCCACCAGAACTCCTGTTTTTGTTTTTGTTATTACTTTGAAGACATGATAGTCTCAAAAGACACTGTGAAGTAAAAAATTTCACACATAGGAGTACAGAGAGAAAGGATTCATCATGTACAGGAGGATTCTGCAAATATCAGTGTACAAAAATGTCAGTGTTGCCAAAATGACCTTGTGTAAGAGGCTTTAGCTGCATCACTGGCAGATTTCAAGACCTTGTATCATTTCAATATTAATAATTGCAGAAAAGATGCATTTTTCCTTATCTTCATGAGTTTACCATTCAATAATGGATGATGGAAAGAGGTCAGTGACTGGACACATAAAACATCCTTCTGTTGACATTGTAACGATCTTGGATGTGTCTACGTTATAAACACAAGTGCACTTTGAAGCAGGAATGTATTCATTTAAAAGTCAGTTGGGAGTGTAGCTCACCAGTAGAGCATAAATTATAATAAAATGCAGGCCTTATTATATACAAGGACCTGGGTTCTAATCTCAACATAAGTAGAGAGAGAGAAAAATAAAAGACTAAAATCACATAATAAGTTTTCCTATATCAATAATTCAAAGAAGTGAGGTATACTGTTGCATGGTTGCACAGCCAACACTTAGGATACTAAAACAGGAGGATTTTGACTCTGAGATTAGTCTGAATTCTGCAGCTAGACAATGTTCCTAAAAACAAAACAACATCAGTTAATTAAAATATTTTAAAGGAGGGCTGGGGATTTATCTCAAATGCTACCATGTCTACCTTGGAAGCATAAGGGCCAGCATTTGATCACTGATAGCACAAATGAACAAAAAGATGGTTTAAAAAGAGAGAGAAAGAAGGCTTTGGATCAGGGATTTTGCTCAGTGGTTCTGGCATCTACCTGGCAAATGCAAGGTCCTGAGTTTGGCCCTCTGGTACTACATAACACAATGCCTGGTGTGGTGGCTTATACCTGTAATCTCAGCACTTGGGAGGCAGAGGCAGGAAGATTGCTGTGAGTTTGAGGCTTATCTGGAGTAAATGGTGAGTTCATGACTAGCCTGAACTAAAAAGTGAAACTCTTTCTCAATATATATTATTATATCTCTTAAATATATATATAAGAGATACTTAAAACAGATTCTTCTTAACATAAATGAAATTCCACTATAGCCAGAAATTGACTGCAGTACATAATTAAAATATATTTTAGATGATTTAGAAGGAACGTGAATTAGATAGTGAGGTATAAGTAACAAAAGAAGAAGGTTCATCTTGTAGATTCTATGCATATCAGCTCAGTGGTTAAAGGAGCTAACTTGCTGCTGCAGTTCAATTAGCTTTCACTTTCATAAAACCAATCCATTTAACAGCATCACTGTCACTTTATCTCTAAAATATTCTTCAGAACGGACAGCTATAATAAAATGTATGATACTTTCAAAATTTGCTCAAAACCATTTTCACAGGAATACACATAAAACAATACCGAGGAAGAGAATTTCCAGCATACTTTAGAACCAGAAATATCTGAATCATTTCTTAGCTACTTTTTTTTTTTTCAGAGACTGACCCCCCACTCTTTGTTTTTGCATGGAATTTGCAAGAGCCATCTGTTTAGGCCTTGGCCTATTTTTCTTTCTCAACTTTTCAGTTGAAATGAGAATCTACTTTAAAGCTTAATTAAAGCGATGTGAAAAAGCTAAATATGGGGTGCAGCTGGTTCAGACTTTCTGTTGGAATTCTTATGGTCTGGTATAATTTAAGAGCTATTTGTGTAATTGTTATGAAGTAGGAAAAACAATCAAAGAAAACTGAAATCTACATCATTTTGTCTATATATCAAAAAAAGAAAAAAATAAGATATTGTCTTTGTCCTTTTGTTCAAACAACTTAACTCCAAAATAGTAATCTGCCCCCATGCAGAGATGTGTTTGTATTGACCTTCACAGTCTTGGCCCAATATTTACTAAAATATTTTTTTAAAAAACTTAGTTGTCAGTCATTAAAACATTAGGAAATCTTATACAGGAAGCCATACTTTTTTTTTTTTCTTAAAAAATGAGAAGATCTGTGAACAGATACTTTTCAGAGGAAGAAGTAAGAGCAGCTAAGAAGTATATGAAGAAATGCTGAACATCATTAGTTATTCGAGAGATGCAGATGAAAACAACACTGAGATTTCATCTCACTCCACAAAAAGAATGGCTGTCACTTCAGAATTAGCCAGCAACAATGTTGGCAAGGCTGTGGAGAAGAAGGAACCCTTCTACACTATTGGTGGGACTGTAAACTCATACAACCCCTGTGGAGATCAATTTAGAGATTCCTCAAAAAGCTAGGATTGGAGGTCCCATTTGACCCAGCCATCGCTCTGCTATGTATATACACACAAGAATTAAAAGATTTATATCACAGTGACATATATGCACCAATGTTTATAGCAGCTCAGTTTGTGATTGCTAAATTTTGGAAACAACCCACTGTCCATCAATTGGAGACTGGATAAAAAAATCTATGGTTCTTCTACAGAATGGAGTATTACACTGCCATAAATAAATTTGAATCATTTCTACTTAAATGGACATACCTTGACAATATCCTCATATGTAAAATAAATAGGTCACAGATATGTAAACATCACATCTTTTCTCTGGTATGAGAAAATAAAGATGTAAATGAGTTCTAAAAGAAATGAGAAGATGTGGCAATATAACAATATTGAATTGGAATTTTCTCATGGTAACAACCATTCACTTAACCACATAGAAAGCTGATACAGTTTTAAGTATTTTCTTGTTATTGTAAACTGCTTGTTTATAGTACCTGCTAAATTTTTATAGATATTTTAGAAAATAATTTTCATAATATAGACTTCTAAAACAAAATTCTTACCTGTAAATGAGCTTTATTTTTATCCAAATTTGAAAGTACAGTAATTTTGAGAATTTGAATAGATTTTAAAATTGAGTGAAACACTTAAATGATTAAAATAAAATTACAGTGTGTTAGTTGGAAATCCTTTACACTAAAATTAGAAGAAATATCAAACTGTCTTCCAGAATTCTTATAGCATGTTTTCTGGTAAAGATAGTCATATAAACATGGATAAAATCTATCAAACAAGCCTTCTATTTCTCCAGTCAGTTTCAAACAATTTGACAATAAGTTCAGCCTTATATTTTAGGAAAAGTTCTTCCACACTATCTGTTGTCTCCTACAGCTCTTCCAGTTCAGTCACTGCATTCTGATAGATGAGGCCATGGAGCTGTTCATTCTGTAGATCCTGGTTTCATTCTTTTCACAATTTATCTTGGATTGTAAATGGGCCTGGACAATGATAGGTACTCTGAAGCAAATGAAATATATTTCTTAGGCAGTATTGTTTTAAGATGTAGTAAAATACAAGAAAAAATACCTTTAAGATATTATATTAGTTTGCAAAACATTATGCAATATCTGCTCTAAATATTTATTAGCAAGAAGTCTATAATCAGCCCAGAAAACTGAAGTTTATGATTTAGTATGAGGTATTGTTAAAGAATGAAGAACCTACAGAAGCAAGCGGGCAAAATCAAAATATTTCTATGACTTCAGTCTCCTTAAAATATCGTTTTTCCTTTGATTTCAGACAGGAACAAATTGCACAATTTATGCAGATATTCACTTACAATTTAAATTTCTAGATTTAGAGGTGCAGAATTTGAAAGTTAGTTTATGCAGCTGTGATGACTTAAAAGAAGAGAGAAAAGTACAGAACTCAGATCAAACCTTCATGTAGTTGTCATTGCCTGGCCTTGAAAATGAATCGATTTAAAGGGAATTCACTATGCCAAAAGCAATTCAGATAAATTTAATGGGAACACTTCAGTGTATACTGTTGCATTATTCATATACTATTCGAGTATTATTATTCTATATGAAAGTCTATAGTCATTTGACTTTCAAACTATATCCTGTAGATATCATAGGTTTGATACACTTTGCACTTATGGTGTAAATTATGAAATTATACCATAAGAATTCCATGAGCTTTTATATTCAAATGCAGGTTATTTTTTCCTCAGAATTATTCTATTTTAATAATAATATAGTCATTGTAAATTGCATTTTTAATTTGGGATTATCACTGTTTTCAAGCTTAATGTCTAAATTAATTTATTAATAAAGATTTCTGGTGTGATTATGCATTTTCACAGTATTTCCTCAAGAAATACATAGAACTTTTTTCATTTAATCCTTGAATGAATAAATATCATGGTATATTAAATTTGGATTAAAATTCTAATTATTGAATACATTTCATCGACTTCCTACTGGGAGAACATGGGGTACTAATTGGATTAAAACATTGATTAAATGCACTAGTGAATAATTTGAATCTAATGTTGAGTGAAAAATGACATATTTCACTTTATCTGTGTAATGTTCTTCATCAGAAAATAATCTATCCTTATTAGTTTAGATAGAATACCCTATCTATATATGATTTAAATACGTGAGTGCACTGGAAAACAATCTTTTAGATGCTCTTTTGAAAGCCAAAATTATGCTGAAGTGTACTTTGCCTTAGATTTTTTTTTATGTTATTTAAACAATTTGCCAATATTTTGTATAGGTACAAATTCTCAATGTTGAGCATGATTGTGGTGTGTATCAAAAATGTATCAACAAAGTCAGTAAAGATAAAAAAAGAAATAAATGAGAATATCCAAAAGAAAGACATAGAACAACTTAATAAATAAGCCACCTTAACCTGAAATATTCAAGGTTACAGGTACACTGCAGTGGACTTAGAACTTTGGCACAACTTTCTCTGTCTTTTGAGCACATGAGAAAAATAAGCAACTTTCTTTCAGGTTCATAATTATGTCCACTGAAAACTCCCTCTTTTTTTAATATCAATGATTGCTTAAGTATCCTTTCTCCAAATCTGTTACATACCTAGAATTCTGACACTCTTCGTTAAAACACTAGATGAAGTTAGTCACAATGTTAAAAATATGCTATGTGAGAAAATGGAGTTAAATCGTATAGATGGCCTTACACATGTTCCCTGTAAGGGAATCCAATCTCTGCTTTATGCTCCATTACCATTCTCTTCATACCAAGATAGTCATTTATCATTTTAGAGAAAAAAATCTTGTGAGGTTTATATCTACAGGGTGTTTTTGTTGTTGGATAGCAACAATTTGAATGTCATAGCATATTAGGGAGATGAAATTAGTAAATTAAGTGCATTTGTTTCACAACAGTCCTGTGTTAGCTGTGTTCAGAAATCACTCCTGCTGTCTCTGGAGTTTAACATCATCCCAGGAGCTGTTGTTAATGGCAGTTCGTGAAACCCAGAGATGTCTCTCTTGACAAACACATGCAAATTTATATACACAAAGTCTTTCTTCACAATAGGTTTAGTACATTGTGTGTGCCTGCACAGAGGCCTTATTTATATTTAATAATTTTCACAAAATAAATTTCCATCATGAAATGCAGAAGCAGGGGTCTTAGTTTTTATGAAAACTTGGAAATAATTTTTAATGTTTCAACAGAAGAAAACTATACTGATAATTACACTGATACTAATATGCTTTGAGTCTCACAAAAAGAGAAGTGAAAAAATCCAAAGAGGTGAAACTTAGTGACTTATACACCATTTTGACAAAGGGTAAGCTGTAACAAAGTATCAAAGGAAACAAGTCTTGGAAACAAGGTCAAGTAAGTGTGAAAAAAATAAGTAAAATGTAAAATGTACTAATGATAACTAAGATATATAAGCAAAGTATATGTCCTGTTTTTAGTCATATTGGGAGACAGCAGAGGGCTCTTTTGGTATTCTATCTCTCCCTCTCTTCCTTCTATCTCTCTCTCCCTGTGCCAAAATGATAGTTTTCAGGTGACATATTCTGATCTTTCTTAGGTGGTTAAGTTCTTATCTAAATTCACTATATACAGAATGCATCTTTGAACTTTTCCTATATTAGGTTCTCTTTTGCACTTAAAGAACTCATGAATATGGTAATATTTTGAGGCCTGATATTGGCAGGTATGCACATCTCTTCTGTCTTGTGGCTGGGTAGTGGTGATTATGGGGAATCTGCTTTATCTTATAAAGAGTTAAAACAATGTGATAATGCAATATCTAATGTTTTCTCTTCCAAGATAACAACTGGATTTTAAGTCTGCTTTAATTGTCTAAAATTGACCAAATATTGATAGAAGCTTTCTTTGTTTAATTGTATACGTGTATATTGTATTATATCATATTATGATCGCATTCAGCGTTGAGGGGTTGTACTAGTACATGACACATTTTCGTTCTTATTTTTTCCCATTCCCCTGCCCTCCCATTAATCTCTCACCTTATATACATAAGCTTTGTTTCCTTTTTTTAGCCATCATATTTTTATTTCCCTTCTTTACTTTCTAAGAGTTTGTACACTATGAAATTATGAAACTGAAAGCTTGCACAGCTTTGTGTAAAAAGCATTTTATGCTATTTTAAGACAAAAGTAAAAATGTATTGTTCACTTACTCTAGGCCAAAGAGCAGTGGTACATTCTAGATTTTAAACATTACTTTTCTGATTGCAGAGAACATATATTTCCATTCTGCTAAATAAACAAGGAAAGGCAGTAGCTTCCCAAAAGTAATGTGGAATTACTCTTGGGATTCCAGAGTAAATATTTTCTATTCCATTAAAAGGTAGAAGCTAACCATATAAAAAATAAATACATGAAGTCCAGCTGTGGCTATGTAACTCAGTGATACAACATATATTTAGCATGCACAGGCCCAGTGTTTAGTTTCCACCATCCAAAAATATTAAATAGGTGAATATATGTGTGTATGTAACATTAAAGACTAGTAAGTTTTGAAATGTTCGCAAGATACAAAATTTTTTTTTTTTTGTCGTTGTTTCGTTTTTAATAGCAGCAATAGAAGATTGGACTTGTTTTCAAGATAAATTATCTAATTGATGGTTATTTTGACTTGACCTAGTACAACTATGAAATTTGCTGTTACTGAAAATTTTATCATCAAGGACTCTGTCTTTCACAGTTGCTCAAATTGTAAATTGAAGGATTATTTTGTTCAGCATCTTTTGTATTGCTTTATGCCTGATTCCTAGTGATTGTCTTTCTAAATTCCATATGAATCTCCATGAGGTGTAATTTTCTGTTCTTTTTGTTGTTGTTGTTGTTTGTTTGTTTGTTTTTGAGCTATCTTTAAGATCTATGAATGTAATGAAACACCTCGTGCCCATTTGCAGATGTCCCTAAGATTGAAGACTCATCTGGAATTGGAAGGACTTTAACAAGTAATTTGGATCAAAGGCAGAGGGAAAAAAAAAACAAAAAAAACAAAAAAAAAACCAACAACAACAACAACAACAAAAATCCTCCAATTTGTGACTTAGTCTGAAATCCAGCAGCTCATTCTTAGGTAGATATCTTTCAGGTCGCAAGAAAACTCTTGAGATTTCATTTATTGTGAGGAGTTTTCAGATGTTATCTGAACTATAAAAGTAAGCTAAAAAGGAAAGTAACACATAGTGAAAAGGTTTTGAGTTACATAAAACTTTAAAGTCTTATATTAAAGTGTCTTCTTCCATATCCACCACTTAAGACCTCCAGGAACTTATCCAAGTACAGAAATACTGCATATATTTCATTAAAGTATATATCTGATACATATATAAATATATATTACATATATGTATACATACATGTATGCTGTTGTGTGTGTTTGTATCCACATGGACTCCACTGAAAAGTAAACTAGGATGGGATTAGATGTGAAGGTTTTATTTATTAAGAAAAAGGCAGAGAAGGATAAGCATGAAAGAGCAGGAAATGGAAGGCTAGGCCCTTAGTCCTCTGTAATTTTGATACTTGTAGATGGAAAAGGGAGTTAAACACTTACATGGAAAATGTCTCAGACTGGATGCTACCTCTGAGAAATTTTCAGATAGGCAGGCAATCAGAGTGCCAGAGCAGTCCTTGTGGGACTGTCTCCTCCTGTAGGAATGGGTTTGCCTGGCTTCCTGTTGAAAGCAGCCTTCAGAAACACAGTATCTAGACATGAACCTAGCAATGAACTCCAGGTGATAACACACTTAGTCAATTCTGTTTCCCAACAACAGCTCTGGAATTCAGTCTGAGTGGTGTATTTCTGTGCATGATAGTGTCTGTGAACTCAAAAGCAAGTCAACAATTATTTTGGGATTGAGAAAAATGGGTTTGTACACAGGGTATCCTTAGCCTGTCTCTGAATATATTGTTTCTACAGTTCTGTTCAGAGAATTGAGTTATTTTTCTTTATTAAGAAAACTTTATATAGTTCATAGTATAGAATTTGGACTGGAGTAATTTAGCAAACTTTATTAAAGAGCATGTAAACACTGAAAGGACTTCCTTTTCCCTTCTCAGCTGGTATCACTCGGTTACACTAGCTGCTATTATCTACTTGAATCATATTGAATTATGAGTGAGTTATATTTTGAATGACAGTTACTTACCTATGCAAATGAAAGATCCCACTGAGATAGCTCAGTTGATCACGCTTTCCAGGTCAACTAGCACAATTCCTAGATAAAATGGACCTCTTGGGAGATAAAATTATTACAGTGTATCATTCAATCTGGAATTTCAAGTACTAGTTTTGTGCTCAATTGTTTCCCCCCAGATATTGGTCAAATTGGCTGTAGATTCTATTTATTGAAATATTCATTGCCTTATTGAACTCTATCATTTTCCTATTGTTAAATCTTACAGAAGTGTACTCAACTGAGGTGGATGTTACACTGAAAATATATCAGTGATAGGAAAGGCAAATTCAGTATAAGTGCAAATTATGTTATAAATTGATTACAAAATGGTATGAGGACTTTATTTAATATAAGCAAAGCATTACTAAATAGCTTTTCATATTAATTTCTCTATATTTTTTCAATATCCTGAAAATAGTAATTAGTGACAGAATTATTAATTATTCCAGTAACTTTTTATACCTTGAGAACATTGAGTGACCTAATAGAGGCCATTCTTATTTCTTGTAGAGTTTCATTTGTATTTTACAAATATGAATGAGAAACTGCCTTCCTCTTACTCAAATTAACCTGGGGTAATGCAAATAGCATTTAAACAATTAAGGGGTACAAGATCTAACTTAATAGCTTGTGGTTTGTATCCATTTAACTGCACAAAATGACAACACATGTATTTTCTGAATTACAAAAAGAGGGTAAAAGACTGCTGCTAACTTTACAGCTGTGCTGTCCATACAATACCGGTAATTTGCTTTACATGTAACAAGGTCAAATGAGGAGAAGGAGTAGGCTACTTAACAGCTATTACAGTTTGTCAAAATACGTTCAAGTTCTTAGGAAAAAATCCTCTATCAAATAATTTCTTGAATTCTGGCCTACATTTCTGTTGGACACTATTACACACAGTTTCTACAAAGGCTGGATTGTTCTATGGCTTTGAAATCCAGACTTTGATCCATCTACAGGCACATATACACTAATCTAAAGGGAAAAACTTTTTTTCTCCATAAACTAGTAGAGACTGCCTGCTTTCAATTCTCTCTCTGAGGCCTGAGGTCACTGTTCAAAGAATCTGGAGCTGCAAAGATGTCTGCAGCATCTCATTGCTTTTTTAAGATGAGAAGACAAACTACCCAGATTTTTTTTTTCAGGAGAAGTGTATTTACAGTCTTCAAAGACTGTTTTGTTGATGCTGAATACCTGAAAGGAGGGCCTCACAGTGATCTAGCCCTGCAGGTAGCTCTGTTTAGGGTAATATGTTACCAAACCTCTCTCCATATCTTCCTGACCTGAGGACACACAGAAGAAAATCAAAGCATTTCAAGAAAGAATGAATAGGAAACAGAAATTGTTTTGTTTTTGTTAAATATGCCTTATTCACAATAAGTACAACTGTTAGTTTACAATAATTATAATTATTATTCCATTCAAAAATATTTTTAAATACTAGGCCCTGTGAGAGTCAGTGCTTTTAAAATGTCATAATATCACCATATCTCTCCACCCTTGACTTCCCCATAAAAGTGAACAGAAGAAAAGTGATTTGTCAATGAAACCAGCTCCTTAAAAATACAAAATACTAGAGTTTCAGTATTTTTACTCATCTTTTGCTGACAGAAGCTTATGAAACCAAATATGTTGGTTACACTGAGTTGATAGAATTTGCCTATTAAAAGAAATATCAAGGGCTGAAATAATGAACCAACATCAAATTATTCATTTACATAAGGAAGAAATTCATAGATTTTTTTTTCTTTTTTTTTTTTTTTGAGGAAACTAAGGTAATTTTCTGAGAATTTATTTGGGAAGGATGCAAAGCTGATTTTTTTTTTCTAATTTTCAAAGTGGTGCACTTAAGATAATGATTATGACACACACTTAATACAAGGCTTCAGTATTTAAATAAGGAAAAAATATTGAAAATTTCAACAAATGCAGGATTTTCTTTAACAAACTTATAAAATATATTTTACTTTATATAGAACAAGTGCCTTAACCATTGTACATTGGGTATTAATTTTCTTTCCAGAAAAATATATGAATAGAAAACATTTTACATTTTTGTGCAGGGGAAAAATAAATTCTATGTGCAATTTTCATTGTTTTTTTTTTAGTCTTTGTTTTGTTTGTAGAATTCAGGATTTAAATTCATGGTCTTTGTACTGAACTACATCCCAAGTCCTTTTTAAAATTATTATTATTATTATATTTTGAGACAGGGTGTTGCTAATTGTCTCAAACTTGAAAATGTCCTGCTTCATCTTGTCGGAATGCTGGGATTACAGGCAAGTTCTACCTCACTCACTATGGTTTTGATTTAATTTTGTGATCAGAATGAAGTGGCTGCTTCTTAAATTCTTCAAAAGTAACAAAACAAAACAACAAAAAATAGCAAAACAAGTCAACCTTTCCTCTCAACAACATGTACGGCAACAGATACTGCTGTGATGACCTTTAGAATTTTTCTACTTTGGTGGGCCAGGGATTTGGCTCAGTGGTTCTGTCTTGCAAGCTCAAGGACCCAGGTTCAATTCCCTGTTAACCGCATACCATACTGGGTGTGAAGACTCTCACCCAGCAGCAACCAGTACCACATACCACAGTGCCGGGTGTGGTGGCTCATGCCTGTAATCCCAGCACTCGGGAGGCAGAGGCAGGAGGATTGCTGTGATGTGAGTTTGACGCTGAGCTCAGGGCCAGCCAGAACTACAAAGTGAGACCCTGTCTCAAAAAACCTTAAAAAAAAAAAAAAAAAAAAGAATTTTTCTACTTTGGTTTCCCAAATGACTTTAAGTTCTTTCTGAACATATATCACTCCTTTACAAAAATTGATAGTTTGTCAAAAACACAGTTTCTATAGTCATTTATATAAAATATCAATGTGTTCTTATACTCCTGACATGTTAATAAAGTAGGCATCCTATTTTCTACCATTGCTACTTTGAAAGCATTTTTAATCTTTCTTCCCTCTAAATCCTAGATTTTTTGCAGCTCAAATAATGTACTGTACAACTCTTTCTATCATTGGTTATCATTTATTAATATAGCTTTCTTGCTTTGCCATTTAAGTAAGACTTTAGAATCTGGCTCAGGCTTTCACTCCCTCTTTATTTCTGCCTCCAGTTTATATTAGGAACAATGTTCTTTAAAACCTTATGCTTTCAGTCTCTTTACTTACTTGACTCTGATACCTTTTTCTCTTCTCTACCTTAGCTGATCATTTAATGGATCAAACTCTGTACTTCTTGAAATCACCATTAGCCTATGGTAATTTTATGATTAAAATGATCCATCATAATTCTAGAAATGCTACACTTTCATTGTTTTTAAAATTGTCTGTAAATCTTATATAGAGCAGCCCTACTTCCTTCTATTATATTCATCCATTTTGTTCTCCATCATCTCTGCTTGTTTTCCATTCCATCTATCATTAGCATAGTTCTTCTATCCCAGAGAGAACTCACTCCTTACCTACAACCTTAATTATTTTCCCTTGTCATTTAAATCATACTTGCTTGCAGAGCTGAATTGTAGTTTTTCTTTGGTCTAATCTAAAAACATTCTCAAAAGAACTAATTCTTTTTTCCATCCTTGAAGATTATTTTACACCTATTTTTTGTCTTTTGGGTGTTTTTTTTTTTTTTTTCCAAAGCCTTTCTGCTCTTCACAGGGAAATAATTTCATGACTGTGGATTTTAATTGATTAATACTGAATACTTGTGAGAAATCTCAGGGCTCTAAGTAAACTAGAAAACTTCCCCAGTCATGAGTGTTGGAAGTTTGTTGGCTACCCCTCTTTCTGTGAGACTTACTAAATAATTAATATATGAAATACTCAAGTACATTCCTAGAATAGAATAGTAAGTATATATCAATGATAGTTTTTCACTTTATAGTCATTGTAAAAAAACACAAAAGCACAGATCAATCACATCTTAAACATGTCACTTACGTCCTAAATATGTCATTATGGTTATTTGTGTTCCTAAACATTCTTTCCACCCGAATTATAGTAGATATTTTAGTATGAATTTATTGGAAATATATTACTTTATATGCTTTTACATCCTATAGATAGGAGTGTTCAAGAACATCAATGTGGAAATATCTTGCATCATTTTATTAATTATTTTGTGTTTGAGAGAAATAATACATGTGTTCTGATACAGAAAAAGAAAAGAGCACATTTATAATATCATGAAAATACAGAAAAGCAAAGAGAATGTTATTTCCTTACAGCCATGAACAATGATAAGGAAATTGTGCTGGCTTTTTGGCAAGATAAGTGTTGCATCTCTAGAGACAAGAGTCACATCTTGTGCTGTCACTTGATGTCTGTGAACACTGTTAAAAATATCCTCAAACCTTGAAGAAAAAGAAGGCACAGACTCTGAAACACAGAGGGCATTTGAAACCTGTTTCCTTTTTCTGTACTTCTACAACTATGTAATGAACTTTTCCTTAGAGATAACTAAGTTTAGAACAAAAGTAATAAATGTTTCAAACACTTTGACAGGAAATGGCAAATACCTGAAAGAAGTGATAAAATATGAGTGAAGAGGCATGTGACCTAGCTCCATATTAGTGACAGAATGAGAAAATGAGGAGAGATTTGTCTGTAAAACCAGATGAATTAACCACAAAACTCTACTACACATCTATATTAATTTTTAACTAAATGCTAAAACTGACACATGATATATGTGTGGTGGTCTCAGTGTGTTAAAAATTGAAAAAAAATTTCAAGTTGTTCTTAATCAGTCATTTTATGTTCAGGTATTTTCTCTTTTTTCTTGATATCAAGCATCTTTTTGTCCTCTTTTAAAGACATTTCAATTATGTCAGTTTATACTTTATTTACCCTAATGTGCAAACCCTTCAAATTCCAAATACATATATATTTGTTTAAGAAAAGGCATGAATAAAATTTAATAAAGTAGAATTTGATCATTAGTCTTTGTTTTCATCATAAAGACATTTGCATATTCTTTTTTTATTGGATTTTAAAAGATTTTCCTCTCAGTCTTGTGATCTTGCATGATTGGGTATAATATTAAAACGCCATAATATGTCCAGAAATAAGTATTAATAACTAATAACATCGGAAACTTCCTTCCAAAATATATTGGAGATTATCATACATTTTCATCTAATAGAACCATGCTATTTATGCTAATCTCTGCATAGGTATTTTTCAGTGTATGTGTGTGGTATTAAGGTTTGAACATAGCACCTTTTCATCAACTCATATCTTCAGTCTTTTTATTTAAGTACGTACAAATATATATTACGTATTATATACATGAATAATTATATTTTTTGAAACAGGGACTAGGTAACTTAATTGCTAAGGCTAGGCTCCAATTTGTGATTTTACTACCGCATCATTCCAGAGTGGTGGGATTGTAGGTGTGTGCCTTGCCTAGAAAGAACTCCTTCAATATGTCATTTTTTTCAAAGGCATTGTCATAATGCAGGCTATAAAATTAACATGATTTATCTAACTAACATTCTTTAAGATTCTTGAGGTGATACAACTTAAAGCAAGTGTCCTCTCAGTGGTGTTGTTTATCTGAACATTTGTTGCAAAGAGATTAGGGTTTTTAATTATTGTGTTGAGAACAGAAAAATCTTGAATTTATCCTAAGGAAAAATGTTAAACCAACGCAGTGTTTTCAACTTGACTTTTAAATCTCACAGTTTAATTCCAGTTACACAGAACTATGCCCATGGGAAATTATTTGTTTTTCTGAACAACTTGTGCACAAGTTGCTTCTATGATATCCCTTTAGATGGAAGTTAGTAATATTTTTGGTATCTCAGTATATGATATCTCAGTGTACTATTGTTTCATTTTCATTTATTTCTTTATTAAAATATGGCAGAAATTTTATGTCTCTCTTTGAAGTTTGTTTGAGTGCTATTTTGTGTACTGACTATAGATTTTACTATAATTATTTTATGACATGGTTGATCCTTACTCCAAATCTCATAAATTTGATCTTTACTCTCAGATTAGGATTTTTAATTATTGTGTTGAGAACAGAAAAATCTTGAATTTATCCTAAGGAAAAATGTTAAACTAAAGCAGTGGGATGTAAGTCATCCCACTGAGCCAAACAAAAAACTGATGGGAAAAAAAAATCAAAGAATAAAAGAGCCTAGAACAGGAAATCATGACAGCCCTAAGTCTGTTCATATCAGTCATAACTATTAATGTCAATGGTCTCAATGCACCAACTAAGAGACACAGACTGGCAGGATGGATCAAAAAGCAAGATCCTTTAATTTGCTGCATACAGGAGACACACCTAATCCAGAGAGAAAGCCAAAGAGTGAAAGTAAAAGGATGAAATATAATTCTCCATGCAATAGGAAACTGCAAAAAAGCAGGAATAGCTATCTTATTTGCAGACAAAATATATTTTAAACAAAAACTGATTAAAAGAGACAAAGAAGGTCACTATATTCTTGTACAGGGAACTATCCAAAAGAAAGAAATAACTGTCTTAAATATGTATGCCCCAAACTCAGGTGGACCAAGCTATATAAAACAAACATTAATGGAAATGAAAAGCCATATAAGCAGCAATACAATAATAGTAGGGGACTTCAATACCCCACTGTCACAAACAGGTCGACTGGACAGAAAATCAATAAAGAAGTGCTTGAGCTAAACAAAATTCTTCAACAAATGGACTTAACAGATGCCTACAGAATATTTCACCCCACTAAGCGAGAATTTACATTCTTCTCAGCTGTGCATGGATCAGTCTCCAAAATAGATCACGTGCTAGTTCATAGAACAGGTTTAACTAAATAAAAAGGAATTGAAGTTGTCCCCTGTATACTCTCAGATGATATTGCCTAGAGATAAAGAGATGAAGAGCAAAAAAATGCCCAAGACTTTCACAAAGTCATGGAAATTGAATAATACACTACTGACTAACCAATGGGTTACAGAAGAAATTAAAGATGAAATTAAACTGTTTCTACAATTGATTGATAACCCCAGTACAATGTACAGGAATTTATGGGATACAATGAAAGCAGTTATATGAGGGAAATTCATAGCAGTGCATGCCTATATCAGGAAAACAGAGCAAACTCAAACTAACAATCTAATGCTGAACCTTAAACTACTAGAAAAACAGGAGCAAAGCAAACCAAGAGTTCATAATAGGGAGGAAATCATAAAAATCAGAGCAGAAATTAATGCAATGGAGACTAAGAGAAAGATACAGAATATCAACAAATCAAAGAGTTGGTTTTTCAAAAGGATAAATAAAACTGACAGACCCTTAGCCAACCTTCTCAAACAAACAAAAGAAAAGACTCAAATCCATGCTATTGGAAATGAAAAGAAGGAAACCACCACTGACCCAGCCAAAATATAGAGAATAATAAACACATATTTTGAAAATTTATATTCCAATAAAATGGCAAATGTAGAAGAAATGGATAAAGTCTTAGATACATACTAACTTCCTAAGTTGAATGAAAAGGATATAAAAATGTTAAATACCCTGATATCAATCTGAGAAATTGAAAATGTAATAAAAAACCTACAAAAAAAAAAAAAAAAAAAGCCCTGCACCTGTTGGCTTCACTGATGAATTCTACAAAATTTTAGAGAAGAGTTAACACCACTACTCCTCAAAATCTTCAATGAAATCAAAAGGGAAGCAGCACTACCAAATTCATTTCAGTAAGCAACCATCACCTTGATCCCAAAAGCACAGAAAGACCCAACCAAAAAAGAGAATTACAGGCCAATCTCCCTAATGAACATTGATGCAAAAATATTCAATAAAATACTACCAAACAGAATACAGAGAGACATCAAGAAGATCGTACATCCTGACCAAGTTGGATTCATCCCAGGGATGCAGGGATGGTTCAACATATGTAAATCAATAAGTGTAATACACTACATTAACAGACTGAAGAGCAGAAAACATATGGTCATCTCAATAGATGCGGAAAAAGCATTTGACAAAATCCAATATCGATTTATGATCAAAACCCTGCAGGAAATTGGAATAGATGGTCTGTATCTCAAACTAATAAAAGATATTTATGAGAAACCAACAGCCAGCATTACCCTAAATGGTCAAAAATTGAGACCTTTCCCACTAACATCAGGTACAAGACAAGGAGGTCCACTTTCACCACTTCTGTTCAATACTGTGCTGGACACAATGGCCATAGGAATTAGGCAAGACAAAGAAATAAAAAGAATAAATATAGGAAATGAATAAGTTAAACTGTCATGATTTTCTGACAACATGATACTCTCTCTAGAGGATCCTAAAAACTCATCCAAGAGACTGCTAGACCTAATCACCAAATTTAGTAGTGTAGCTGGATACAAGGTTAATGCTTAAAAGTCATTAGTCTTCATATACACAAACAACAAATTCACTGAGCAAAAAATTGGGGAATCAATTCCCTTCACAGTAGCACCTAAAAAAATAAAATATCTGGGAATTAATCTAACAAAGGAGGTGAAAGACCTCTACTGTGAAAATTGTAGCACTCTAAAAAAGGAGATAGAAGATACAAGAAAATGGAAAGACATCCCTTGCTCCTGGGTTAGAAGAATCAATATCGTCAAAATGGCTATATTCTCACAATTACTATACAGATTCAACGCAATCCCAATTGAACTCCCAAAGGCATGTTTCACAGATCTAGAGAAAATTATTCAGAAATTCATCTGGAATCACAAAAGACCTAAAAGAGCAAAAGCAATTCTAAGCAATAAGTACATGATGGGGCGGTGTTATGATCTCCAACTTCAAACTGTACTACAAAGCCACTGTGATAAAAACCGCATGGTACTGGCAAAGCAAAAGACCCGAGAACCAGTGGAGTAGATTAGAAGATCCAGAAACAACTCCAGACACACTAAGGTATCTCATTTTTGACAAAGGAGAGGAAGGATAGCCTCAGTGGAGGAAGGATAGCCTCTTTAACAATTGGTGCTGGAAAAACTGGACTTTAACCTGCCAAAGACTAAAGCTAGACCTAGCTCTTTCACCGTGTACCAAAATAAAAATCACATGGATCAGGGACCTAAATATTAAAACAGATACACTAAATCTGCTGCAAAACAGGTTAGGTAAAATTCTTGAAGACATTGGCTCAGGGAAAGATTTTATGAACAGATCCCTCATTGCACAAGAACTGGTAGAAGAAATCAATAAATGGGATCTCATCCTATTGAGAGGTTTCTGCACAGCAAAAGAAACCATCAGCAAAGTGAGAAGGCAACCAACAATATGGGAAAAAATATCTTTACCAGCTGTTCCTCAGACAAAGGGCTACTATCTAGAATAAATAAAGGCCTCAAAAAAATGAATCCACCCAAATTTAAAGACCTTATTCAAAAATGGGCATCTGAAATGAACAGACACTTCTCAGAGGAAGAAATAAAAGCAGCTAAGAAGCATATGAAGAAATGTTCAACATCACTGTCATTTGAGAGATGCAAATGAGAACAAAATTAAGATTTCATCTCACTCCACAAAGAATGGCTGCCATTTTAGAATTAGCCAGCAACAAATGTTGGCGAGGCTGTGGAGAAGAAGGAACCCTTCTCCACTGTTGGTGGGAATGTAGACTTATACAACCACTGTGGAGAACAGTTTGGAAATTCCTCAAAAAGCTAGGATTGGAGATCCCATTTGACCCAGCCATCGCTCTGCTAGGTATATACACACAAAAATTAAAAGATTCATATCACAGTGACATATGTGCACCTATATTTATAGCAGCTCAGTTTGTGATTGCTACATCTTGGAAACAACCCAAATATCCATCAACTGGAGACTGGATTAAAAAAAGCTGTGGTTCTTCTACAGAATGGAGTATTATTCTGCTACAAAAAATGATAAGTTTGTATCATTTATATTTAGATGGATGTACCTTGAGGACATCCTCAAAAGTGAAATAAATAGGTCACAGATGTGTAAATATCATATCTTTTCTCTAGTCTGAGAAAATAAATATTTAAATGAGTTCTAGAATGCACGTTATATATTGTGAAATAGAAAACACTCAAAGCATAATGGAGTGAAGGGGGAAAATAATGAGATTATAACAAAAAGAAAGGAAACAAAGTTTATGTATATGGGGGGTGGGAGTGGTAAGGTGGGTAGGATTATGGGACAAAATGAGAATTAAGTTGTGTCATACTTTGATACAAGTTCTCATTGTTGAATGCAATCATGATGTGTATATGTAATGTACCAATAAAGATTTTAATTTTTAAAAATGTAGAAATGTATAATATTCTATCCTAAAGTTTAAGAAATCAAAATTTGTTGGGTAATACTTTAGGCACCTAAGGAATCTAGTTTTAATTTATAAAGGTAATGGTATGTTGCAGTTCACATAATAAGTAGTTGTAATTCTGTAGTACTACTTGTTTTGCAAATTAAATTATGCTTGAATTTGTTATACTGAATATTAATTATACCTGATGTGGGAGATACATATTACAGAATTAATTAATAAGACATTGTATGTGTGTTTTTTAATATGCTTAGATCACATCTATACAATTAAAGGATATTTTTAGTCTCTCTGGAGTAGGAAGCACGTGATGAAACAAAAGGCGGTAACAGGGGAAGATACTCAATCTAATGTATCTTCTCTATCTCAAGTCACTATTTTACACATGAACCAGGATGAATATATACTCATAGCTGTTTGTGTGTACCCTGTCTAAAAATCTACCCCTATTGTAGTAACTACAGGGTTGCCTGAGCTGAAATCAAGGAGAGCCTCAGGGCTCAGTCATTGTGGACTGATGATCATAACTCTATTTATTTTTTCTGCAAGTTGCTTTCATCACAAAAATTGACAAAGCTAATTTGAAATAAAGTGGTAACATACCACATAAAACTATTAATGATCTTAAATAACAGTATACCCTGAAAGCAAAGTTTTATTATCAAATCTTAAGCCTATTAAAATTGATATGACTTTAAAGTGATTTTGTTAAGTCAAGATTCATGTCAAACATCAAAGGAGAAAATCGTTTGTAATGTACTTCTCCTGGCAAAGAATAGTTGCTTTCAGAGATGACTTTCTTCCTGTAGAGAAATCAAGAAAATTGCAAAACTCTTGTTATCATGAGTGTTTTCTGATGCTCTGCAAGTAACATTTATCATAGGTTGGTTGATACTAGAAGTCATCAGAGTGTATCTGTAGAAATAAAGTGAACAGAAATAACTTCTTATAAAGAAAACAATATAAGAAGATCTCACTACCTCATTTACCTAAATTGGCCCAGAAGTTTCAGTGAACTCTTGAAAAATTCTGTTTTTCAGGGCAGGGAGATATTTTCTATGTATTTCATCAAGGCCAAAATATGTGCATGGGACTTCTGATATTTAAAGTTTTACAATCTCATACAATTTACACTTCAGATTACATATAGATTCTGAACTTGAAAGACTCCTTCTGTGCATGCCACATTTTTCTAGAATTTCAAACTCTTTTCTCACATTTTTCTTTGCAAGAAACCACTCCTTTCCTATGTGCCATCTTGCTTTGTGAACTTCAAATGCAAGTGAAATAGTGACACTAAGGAAATGCACTGAGTGGTCCCAGCATGGTGTAGCTATTTTAATATCTCCCAGTACAAACTAACATGTACCAGGTACTGGCGACATGAAATAAAGTTTCTTTGTTAAAATCATACATTTTAATACTAACTTAAATATAAAAATGTTAAAAATATAAAAATGTATGCTGTAATTCTTCATATCTGAGAAAAAATAAATAGAAACATAGCAATGAGACAAAATGAATACCCAGAATACTCATATTCCATATACTCTGTTTCTGCAGTAACAGGAATACCTCATGTGGCCTGTGTTCTTTCTGACTCCCACTGCAACTCTATGAGGAGTTGACAGGTGTTAACCTCATGCAAATCAAGATGTGAAGGTGCAGAAGTAGTCACATGCCCTACACATACAAACATCTACAGTTAAAGAAGCTAGAACAAGTTATCTCATATGTGACCTCTTTTCTTTGGGCTCACTAAAGAATCCAAATAATTTGAGGCATGAACATATGATGTGCAAAGCAAAGATATCAGATAGGCCTGTGACTTTTATCAGTATGATTTGCCAGCATCTTTAATCAAATACTGTATACAGTATAGAGAAATGTTCCAGAAGCAGTTGCATGTTGCAAGTGACTACTGTATTGGTGTCAGTTTGCCCTGTGTTAATCACAAGGACACCCTTTGAGAGGCTTAAGGGTTTTCTTTCAAAGTAAGTTGAATATTTGTTTTTCTGATTTCATCAGAAAAAAATATGTGCTCATTCCAGAAAATGGAAAAATGGAGTAAATTTGAAAAGCTAGAGAATATAACCTATTATCTCAAATCCAGAAATAACTCTTTGGACCATTTTAAATGTATTTCTCCTATAATTTCTCCATACACTGTATCATATGTGTGTATGTATATGTGTCTTTTATAAATTAAAAGTATTCATACTGAGGGGAGATATGAAATAAATTATTTTCAGCTTCTCTGTGATGTTTTTATTTTTGGTGGTACTGGAGATTGAACTTGGGCCTTTGTGCTTGCAAGGTAGGTGCAGCACCACTGAGCTACATTCCTGGAACCTCACCTTCTCAAACTAAACTGTTAAGGATCATTTTCCACTGGACAATCATATCACTCAATTTAAACACAAAGTATTTTAACCAGCTATTGTTTCAACAAACCAAAGCTGACTAATTACAGCATTACAGATTGTATTCTCTAAAAAGCAAGATATATTTACAGTTCAGAGCATGTGACACCGCACCTGGGTTGCTATAGAGATGTCTAAATTTTTATCAAGATAAAACAACTTTAAAAATAAATGCATTTTGAATAAGTATGTTAAAGTCTTACCATATCTTACACCTCCACAGACTTTTTCCTTTTGTAAGTGTTGTGGAAAAAATACAGGTGCAATGTATTTTGCATTTTTAATCAGCTACATTTTCTATCTTATGTTTTATTCTTTACATGCATTTACTTACTGATGTATTCACTTTCAGTTAATAATAGTCACTAAAAGTTGTATCCTTCAAACTTTTCCCATTTGATGTGTCAAAGTTGAAATGTAAACACACACATACATAATGCACACAAGTGTTCTTGGCATACAGGGGTTGCTTTCAGGATCTCCATGGATACGAGAGTTGTGAATACTTAGTCTCTTCATTAAATGGCAATGGATCTTCACATGACTACATGCATCTTCCTTCTTAAACCATCTCTAGATTATCTATAATACTAGTGCTGTAGGTATTCTACATGAATAGATGTCATTCTGTATTCCTTAGGGAATAA
>PVIR01010392.1:0-50489 GCA_004026965.1 Petromus typicus | reverse complement strand
TAGGTTTGGCCACAGGCAGGTGGCACAGCCTAAAACCTAGGTGCTGTGTTGTCGTTAGGATGTGTCCACAGTGCACTGGGCTGTTTGAGAACTGGCTTGGATCGTGCACATGGCAGCACCCTGCTAGTCACTCCATGAGCTTCATAGGAAGGTTGGTGCTCCAGGGGTCAGCAGGTCCCCACAGGGAGGCAGGCTCGGGAAGTCAGCATTACTTAGTGAGTAAGGAGAGTGGGGTCTGAAGATCACGACTAGCAGCTTTGCTCGTGTTTTTCAGACTCAGGCTCTGATCTGTGTAATGAGCCAAAGATCACACTGCGGCCACCTTTTCATTCTTTTAACGCAGGAGACTGTGGAGCGCCCAGTAAGTGTGGAATAAATGTGTGCTGAGTGTCTCAAAGGTTGGACCTGACAAGCACTGGCATCTCTTCTCACTTTTAAAACCAGTCTTCTTTCCTCCGCAAAAAGTGGAAGAATTGTTTTACCTATCTGTTTACCTCAGAAATTTATATTTATTTGGTACTAAAAGTTGTTGACTTTTGGTTTGGTCCCAATAATTAGAAAAAAAATATCTTAAGGGGAATGGGAAAAAATGAGAATCACATCATGTCATATCATATACTGGTACAAATTCTCAATCCTGAAAGTGACTATGAAATGTATATATATATAATATACCAATAAAGATTTGAATAAAAAATATCTTATTGCCTGATAATGGGTAATTTATATCAGCAATAAAAATAAAATAATAAAAATAAACAACAGCCAGTATACCATTATTTTACTGATTTTTCTCTAAAATCATATAGTGATCATAGCACATGTTCCTTGTGTCTGTCTGATTTTTCTTCCAGTTATGCTTTGAATTGCATCACCGGCCCACACTGTGTGTTGAAGTCCTAAGGCCTTAGTTCCTCCGACTGTGACTGTGGTTACGGATAAGATCCATAAAGGAGGAATTAAGGAAAAACTGGGTCATCACTATGGTCTTGCAGCAACCCATTCTGTGTGGGAAGAGAGGCTAAGACATAGGTGATTATCAAGGGAAGCCATGTGAAGACATGGGAAGGAAACTATCTAGGTGCCAAACTGAGATGGTTTAGAAGAAAATCATTCTCACCCTGACTTCAGATTTCAAACCTTCAGAATGACAAGAGAAGAACTTTCTGTTTCAGCTACGTGGAAGCGTGTATCTGTGATACTGTTTATAGTAACAGCACACACAAATATATTTCTTTTCCCAACCTTAATTCTAATGTAATGTTTTCTAGAAAGCTTTTTGCAATAGCCCTGCTCCATCCGTTGTCCCCCAGTTGCCTTGTGTTTTATGTCACTTTCTTTTTTATGAATTTTATTTCTTCACACTGAGCAGTAGTCCCACAGGGTCACATGTGGTGCCGGTTTGGGTATATCCTAGGATTGTGTTCTGCACACTGGGTAGCCTACTTCTGCAAAACTGGAAGACTGTAAATGCTTGATAAATAGTCTAAGTGATTTTCAATACTCATATGTGGATGTATGTTCAAGATGCAAGGGACTCTCAGTTCTAAAGAATGATTCAATTGGTGTACGTCCCTTAGGATTTCCTCTGGTAAACATTATCAGCAATTCTTTCTGAGTATCACCCTATGCCTCACTGGTCGAGGTCTGTTGTGGGTGAATATTGTGTGAATTGAGGAGGGACAGGGAAGGGATGAGAATCTGAAATGTCATTTTTAGAGCCTACTGGAAATTGACATAGCATGTCAATTCCAAAAGATTGATCTTGTTTTCCTTCTATGAAAAACTGAGACAAAGGAGAGAAGATTTTATAAATTTTAAAACATTTACCTTAAATGCGTGTCAAAGTAGCTTTAGTTAAATACAATTTCATTCACATAGGTAAGCCACCATAAATTGAGAATTATTTGCAAAAATAAACACTATTAACACTGAAATATTCAGTTCTGATTTTATATGTCAGAAAATAAAAATACAATAAACCATGTGGTCATATCACATAGGGACACATTTGTTGGATTGAAGAAAATTTTCATTAACAATTTTTGGTAACAGTTTGTTTCTCCAAAATTGATGCTTGCCAAGTGACTTTTCCTTGCCAATTTGCAATTTGGCATGTAGAATTTCTTTGGCATTTACAGTGCATGTACCATGTTCTTGGGGCTCTACTTGTACAAGTGATTATTCCATGATGTTACATGGAGAAGTAAATAAGAATGTTACTTCAAGGTAACCGAGTTTTCTAGATGAAAGCCAATCTCTCTAGGCTCAGCATCACAGGACACTATGACTACTGTAAACTTCGTGTTGCTCCCTGACCCAAGTGTTCTGACTTTCTCAGAAGTGGCAATAGTAGGGCCAGGTTTAATCAATAACCAAAATTTTTGCAACAAAACAAAATAAAATGTAAAAAGCTGGAACAGAGAAGGTAGAGACTCAGAAATGAGAGAACAGAAAATCCAGTTATGATTTCCATCCCTGTGAGGATTTTAAATTTAGGTCTTAAAATATTTTGACTCGGGCCGGGGAGTTAGCTCAGTGGTTCCAGCACCTGTCTTGCAAGCGCAAGGGCCCGGGTTCAATTCCCCGGTAACCACATAACAATACTGGGTGTGGAGACCCACACCCAGCAGCAACCAGTACTACATACCACAGTGCCGGGTGTGGTGGCTCACGCCTGTAATCCCAGCACTCGGGAGGCAGAGGCAGGAGGATTGCTGTGATGTGAGTTGGAGGCTGAGCTCAGGACCAGCCTGAACCACAAAGCAAGACCCTGTCTCAAAAAACCTAAAAAAAAAAAATTCGACTGATGCCATTGCTAATTTCTACAGTATTAGAGCAGAATTGCATCTCAGGAAGCCTTTAATCAGAAATTGTAACTGCGAAGTTGAAAGAACCCATAATTTCACATTACTGAGCCTATGTTTTCCTCTGCTTTCTCTAGTTATGAAGGAGTAGTTTTAAATGATGATGGAAATTACTATTTGTTCTTCATAACCATAACATCCTACTTCTTACACTTGTAACATTATGAAACACATTCACACACCTTTCTCCAACCTCATTTAGAGAGGATTCAAAGGCTGATTTTCTGTTTTAAGTTTTCATTGATATATTTGATTCATATTTTCATATTTAGCAACTATTAAGAGTATGGAATCGATTTCAATATGCTTGTAAAGAAATTGAATTTACTCCTAAAAAACTTTAGATCATCCAACTCATTATACTTCAGTAGGAATGTTCTGGTCCTTTTATCAATTTCCCCACCTCTTGTGTATCCTCAACTGAAAATCCAGGAGAATCTAGTGGAAAAAAAACAATCTTTTAAAAGTTGAGAATGAACCACGATTTAAGGTTTCTTAACATGACAGACTGCTAAATAATTAAAGATTGTGTTTATACCCAAACTGTAGAAAATCTACTAAAAGGTGACTTTTAACAAATTAACTTTAAACAAATTGAAACTTTATTTTTTCTAATTTACCAAGAAATTAGAATGTATCCAGTTCTAGATAATGTTTTGTGACTCAAGGGTAGCTAAGTATATTTGTTTGTAAATCTTCTTAGTTTTTAAGTCACAGATATATGAGGAACCTGCTGGATCATGTGCTGACATATTCAGGTTTGGTAGAAGGACATAGATTATAAAGGATGAAAAGAAGAAGAGGGAAAAGAAGCAGCAGGTATGTATGAAAATCCAAAATATTTCTAATTTTTTAGCAAATATTTCTTATAATTCATTGCTCAAGATAGTTCACACGGTCCCTTCTATACCAGAGAACATGAGAAAGTGAGTTTTTAAATTTTTATAGTAAAGCGATGATAAAAGAAGGAAGGGTAGGAACAATTTCTGATGAGCTAAACCACTCAGGGTTGAAGTATAGAGCCTAAGGAAAGCTGCCTAAGATCACAGCTCACCCAGTAAGAATTCTCTTATGATATCAAATTATTAAACAATTTCTGAACTGCTAGAAGTCAACTATCTAATAGTGTTGGGCTTTTAGGTCAGTGAGGTCTTCATTTGTCTAATACTCAAAGCTTTGTTGAGATGAAATGAACAGAAAAACAGTTGAAATCCACAGCTGGAATCCTACTTATGGCAGTACCTTTCAGGATAATTGTGGAATTTTCAAAAATAGCAGTATTAGTAGTGACAATTGACTACAAGCAAGGGCGGTAGAGTATCTTATGGCACATTATGGCATATCACATGGCATCGCCATATGAGGGAGTGTGTCTTGTGTGTGGTATAGATCCTAACCTTTCTCAGTATTGGATTTGTCTGAGCCAAAGGAAAGGAGAGGGCTAGAAATATGCTGCATTCCAGAAAAACCTTTGCATCCCCCAGACTGTCCCCTCCATCTCTTGACCTTTTCTGCAAAAGTGGTGTCCCATACATTAGATCAGTTCCTTCCCCCGGACCCCCAAGATGAAAACAGAGCACAGCTGACAGCAGTAACTTGCAGCAGTCTATCGGAAATGGCAGTGAGAGATAAATGGGTGCATGATTAAATAATTTTTAAAATCTTCCCGTAAAAGACACACTGATCCTCCTATTAAATATCCTCCATTGCTTTAAACACAGTTGTCCCAATATTCTTGCCACTTTCTTAAGTAGCTCTACAAGTCTAATTAATTTTTTGATTCTATTTTGTAAGTTTATCAGTGAGGATACATTTGTATTTACTTGTTACTTATTTATTTACTTATTTTTTGATTCTCAAGATGCTCTATCAGGACTGAGGGTTTAGTTCAGTAGTTTCAGCACCTGCCTTGCAAGTGTAAGGGCCTGGATTTGATCCTTGGTAACCACATAAAACAATGCTGGGTGTGGAGACTCACTCAGACTAGCAATCAGAAGCACAGACCACAGTGCCTGGTGTGGTGGCTCACACCGGTAATCCCAGCACTTGGGAGGTAGAGGTAGGATTCCTGTGAGTTCAAGAATGAGCTCAGGGCCAGCCTGAACTACAAAAGCAAAACCATGTCAAAAAAGCATATATACATACGCTCTACCAATGAGCTGAATCTGCAGATTGAGAACATATATTTAAGTCCCAAGGGTTCATTTGTTATAGCAGCATAGCTGATTAATATGAAGACATGTATGATGTTTTAGTTAAAATTAGAAACCAATCCACTGTGCTACATCAAAAAGCCCAAAAGAACGATGTAATTTTTCACCATTTCCTCTTAGAGGATCACATCTATACCCTTAAGAACAGAAAAATGTATTTTACTGCAACCTACAGTGGGGTAAAAGAGAAAAAATAATTCTGGGCCTTTTCCACCATATATTTGAAAATTATTGACATCAAAACTGTGTTACTTGGAGAAAAAAGGAAGATGAGTGGATATTCAAGAAAGTCATGCCAATAGGCCCTAGCACAGTGACTGTCTCCTTTATATTAACCCCTTTCAGTATGAGAAGGGAGGGCATTTATATATGGAGTTAATTCACTTTCAGGGTGCAATAAACCATTATGGACTTTTTGGACTTGAGTGTTATTATGTGTGACATATCTTATAATTGCTTGTGCTTCTTGGCACACTGTGTGAGCTCTGCTCATTCCCTGAGATCTTTTAAAGTAATTGCTGAGTGCAGGGGAACTGATTAGCAAAGCAGAGTTGAGCAATGAGGGTCTCTTGCTACAGTGTTTTTCCAGCCTAATTCACATCGACTCTGTGATGTAGGTCCTTTGATATTTCCCTTAGTTTCTTTTCCTTCCATACTTTCTAGGGGGAAGTTTATCATTTGAAGTTCCACATATACAATATACTGCAGATTGTTTTCAGATAATGTTCCACAATGTAAAAGCCTCAGGTAAAATTTTATGGAAAAATTGCTTCATGGGAAATGCTGACATAGAGGATAAGGTTCTTGTAAAATTAAAATTAAATAATAAAGACATCATAGGAAGTACATTGAGTAAATCTTTATTCAATGCTTTGCATTGCAGACAAGGAAAATCAGCACATTTTGTCATGTAACAGAGCAATGATTTTTTTTTTTTTTTTTTTGAGACAGGGTCTTGCTTTTTTGTAGTTCAGGCTGGCCCTGAGCTCAGCCTCCAACTCACATCACAGCAATCCTCCTGCCTCTGCCTCCCAAGTGCTGGGATTACACGATGCATGGCACCATGGCATGTGGTTCTGATTGTTGGTGAGCTTGAGTCTCCACACCCAGTATTGCCGAATGTGGTTACTGGGGATCAAACCCAGGGCCCTTGCTCTTGCAAGACAGGCAGTCGAACCACTGAGCTAAATCCCTGTCCCTGAAAGTGCAATTCTTAACCTGAAATGGCTTTCTAGAATGAGTTGATTATGATGGAAGAACATTCTCTTGAAATAAGAATAATATTCAGGTAACATGACCTCCATATGTGGCTGTCATATTAGAAATGACAAATAGGGACATTCCAAAGGTGTCCAGATTGTTCAAGTCATTTTGTATTATGCAAGACAGAGTACTAACCTTAAAAATATACAGAACTTTCAAAGTTGCTGAGCTTTTTAAAAGGATCCAATAATAAAGTCAACATGTAACCTTCATGTACACGATAGAAATACAGTGCTTCATTTTAGCATATAGTTAGAATGCATCTAAGTTTGATTTTTATGAAACTGTTCTCATCACACTGCTGTAAAATTGCACTGAGGTTGTCAAGTAGAGACAGAATATGCATCACATTTAGCGTTATGACATTTGGTGGAATATAATTCTCCTGGGGCTAGCATACTCTATTGAGGCTTATAAGCACTCACACATTCATGATACCTGAGTAGGTTAATTGATTAGCCATGTTTCAAATACACACAAAAAGGTGTTAGCTTTATGTATATACTAAGAAACCTACATTTTAACAAAAGCAGACATGTCTCTGACTCATTTAGCTAAAACTAAGTTTTCACTTAATTTGGGCTTTATTTTGAAAATGCATTCCAAATGTAAAATGTATTGAAATATTTGAGTTTCATTTTTTTCAAAACAAGTAGCATCAGCTGTTTCTGCACATAAAGTAATGACTTTCCCCAGTCACACCTGCATTCTCTTTCCAAGGCATACTTGCCATTTTAGTTTAACAACTCTAGCAAGATTCTTTCATTGCCATCTGTGTCTCAGACTACCAGGCTGTTTAGATTTTATAGTTGGGAAGAAGAGTCAAAGTTATAGTTGAAGTTGATTAAAGATGACAACAACATTATAACCATATACAAAAGGCAGCAACGACAAGTTGTACTTGGAGAACAGGCTTTTTAACAGGAAGCCATGGAAGATGGTGGAAATGTATAAATATATGATAATGTGTCACAGTAGCTGTTTAGTGATCCCATAAGGTTTACTTATCTAAAACAATTATTACTCATTCCAAACATATTTGTGTGATATCAAAATAATATATCTTCATATTAAAATATTCATTCAACCAGCATGTATTTAGCTCCTTTCATGGAACTCGGTTTGAAGTGCTGAGGAAGGAGTTAGGAAACCCTGAACACCATCAGCCATCCTAGTATTATGTTCTAATGGGGAAAAATAAACAATAAAGGAAAGAAAGTTTATAATTCATTAGAAAAATACTAGGTCTGTGAATGAAAGGCAAGCAAGAATTGGGACAGCAAAGAAAGCAGTGCAAGAAGGGTGTTGTGCTAAAGTGGGCATGGAGGGAAAGGCTCCCGGGAGACCGTGCTGAGCAGTGTCCCAGGCCAGAAGGCTGCATGCAGAGGTCTCAGGGAAGTGCATGACTGGAGGGAGCTTCTAGGACAGTAGCTGGCTGAGTTGGAGCAAGGTAAATAGAGCTATGCTCTGAAAATCCCTTGGGACCCCAGCAAGATCCTGTAAGGTCTGTGGATAAATGAGGCCCTTGAATTTTTCTCAGAAAAAGGGGATTAATGGCAGTGGTAAATAATCCATAATATCATCTGACTGGGTTGAGCAGAACTTATGGGGGCTGGATCAAGCATAAAAGCCAAAAGTGCAGTCAGGGGACTCCTGAGTCATCAAGGAACAGACAGTGCAATGGCCACCCAGACTACCTTGAATCCCTATGGTCAGAATCTATATTCTTTTTGGAACTACAGACTACAGGTTTGCTGACAGTTTGGTTTCTGAGCCTAGGAGAGGCTGAGGGGTCAAGGACAATGCCAAGTTGAAAAATCACTCTTCATGTAGTGAATGACAAAGCTCAATAAATGGTCTCTTCCCAAAGGTCACCTATAACGCTGGCGTTTCTCAACTGAGGGGCTTATGAACGGAGCTCACTGCTTCTGCATTCTAGACTGGAAAACAATTTCACCTTCTGTTTCAGAAACTTATTATTGCCTTTAATTATAAATGGAGCTAACAAACAAGCAGAGAATTAGCCGTGTCTGTAGGTTTATTGCCAATAGAATTCACACATATATGTTTATCACATTACATTTGCTGGAAATATCTCAATGTCATTTAAACACATTACTACTTTCCAGTAATTATTGGCAATTAGATGTGCTGCTGGACCTTACTATTTAATATATGAATAAATAGACAACAGACTTATTTTTATAACATCAATTATATAATGCATATTTTGTTTATTTATTCATTTACTTATGTCCAGGGCTCTACACATGTGAGGTAAATGCCACTGAGCTGCATCCCTAGACTTCAGTATAATTTTTTTCTCCTTTGAAATATTATTTATGTTATTTTAGCCATTTTTAGACATCCCTATCATGTGTTTCAAGCTCAAAGACAATATGCCAAATGTATCTATGCTACAAAAATGTTCAGTCATTTCTTTTAGCCATGGTACAGTATTGGAGAATGTATCAGCAGATGCTTTCAAAAGCAATAGGAATAAAGACAATGATCAATTATTGTGTGCTTAGTCTGTGCTCGGGACATGATCTAATTGATTTTTTTATAACAAAGCTATATCAGAGGGAGATTATGTCCATGTTAGGTAGAAGGAAAACTGAGGCTGCAGAAGGATAAGTAGCTTCCAAGGTTAGATGGCTTATAAGTCAAGGTTGAAATTCAGTTGTTTTCTAACTCTATGCCCCTATCCACTGGAGTATTCTGCTGTTCCTCATGCAAGGATCACCACGAAAGAGAGAAAATTCACGTGTAAATTCTGTATCCGTGTCGTAAATGAAAGCAGGTATATTTGTTAGTATAAAAGATAGACCAAAAGCAGCAGGAAAAACGTTTTTGTTGTCAAGCAAACATTTTCCTGCCTTTCCTTTTCTATTCTTTTCCTTTTCTGTTCCTCTCTCTCTTTGTTTGAGAATGGGTTTCACTGTGGCACCCAAGCGAGCCTCTGTCAGTGATCCTCCTGCCCTAAGCTCTCACACCAGGCATCTTTCTTCCTTTTTCCTTGGCAATGAGTGCTCCTTTCTTCTGATTATTTTAACCTGTGTGATCATTGCACAGCGCTTGAGCCTTTTCTAGGATAAGAGGAACAACACACAGGATGTACAAGGTAAGCACTTATACTGGCACACACATACATACATGCTACACACAATTTCACAAAAATGGACACAAAGGAGTGTGCCACTGTTTCAGGGATGAGTATCCTGTGCTGCCTTTGGAATGGTGTACCACACCACATCGGCTCACACAGCCTTCTTTGGGGAACATGTGTGAATCCCCTTTCAGGAGTTGCCTGAGGAAATTCTCCCTGCCTCTTCAAACTGTGTCAAAGCTAATGATGGGACTTGATTATATTAAGACTTTCCAGTACCAAAACATAAATTATATGCCATATATCAGATTTGTTTTCAAAACAACATAATAAATACTTAAATGACAAAATTAATTCTGTAATGATGGCATAAAATATATCTAACTGGATATATTGATAAACCAAGTTTTTCATATTCATGTATCTGACTAGAGATTGGTATAGACACCAATATTTTATTCTTCCCCTTTGCCTTTATATTTTTATATTTCAGTTGGACCAGTGCAATAGGGAATGATGCTTTTTGCTGTCAATGTTTAGTTGACCATTAAAGCCTAGAAAAGGAAGGGAAAAAATCAAAACTAAGACACCTTTTGTTAGAAAAGATTAAGGGCATTCTACTACCTCTCTATTAATTTCTTCACTTGTGTAGCTTTCATCATTCTCCATACACTATGCGAAAAACAGAAAAGGGGAGATGTCTCAATGTTCTGAAGAAAATATTTACTTGCAAAGTAGAAGAGGATCACACCTGTTCTCACTTGATCTTTGAGCCTCTCTTGAAGATAAAATGTGTTTTCATTATGAATCTGGAAAATGTCAGAGAATGAACCTGGAACATAAGTAGCTCAGAACTATTTTAATCATGTAACTATGAATCAATATTGCCTTCATTGATTGTAGGCAGTTGTTACACTATATTTTGGGGTTGTACAAGTTCTTGTCCAATGGCATCCTTGAATTCAATATTCAATGTTTAATATGCTAATTTTTATTCATCCATGAATTACAAGTTTCTAATTGAGCATTTAATGTGAAGTATATTCATGATTTCTTAAATTTAAACCAAAGCTCATTGCAGCCTGCATAGTTTATTCCTAGCCTTATGTACCACAAGGGAAACAGAATTTTACCCCCTAACATAGCTGGGCACAAATTCAGTTGACACAAGTCAGATGAACAGGAAGAAGGAAAACATAGAGGTTTGTACAGGTACATGCCCCACAGGAAGACAGAAACCCAAAGAATTGGGAATAACCAAAGCACATACAAATGGCAGGAGAAAGACTGGCCACGGTGGAGAAGTAATGCAAATGCACATGGAGAGTAAAGAAGGCAGATGTTACTGTGTTTTAACAATCTCCATTTCTGGTGTCAAGAACCTTTCTTCTCTCCTGCTACAGGGAAGTCATCTTTCCAATGAGAATGTTCTTGCGTTTCTAGATATAAGAAAGTGTTTCCTGGTGCATCTTTTTCTCAAGTGCTTTTATCTCAAAACTGTCCTTACACCAAAGTGATATTTTTCGAGCAGAGGTATTCTGTCATGTTTCATCTATAAGTCTCAAAACCCCAAGCATATTCACCAACTTGTTTTTCACTCACAGTCACAAGGTATTTCCCGGTGTCCCATATTCTTGCCCAGTGCATCAGCTGATCATCTGCTCTTGATGGCACATTGAGTTTCTGTCTTTGGAAAACAGGCACCAGTGATTTGGATGTCCTTGTTCTGAATGGTAATCCATCACTTTAAGCTGTGTAATCCCATTGGCTTGTAAATATGGAACATGTTATTTGCCACTAAGTGTATTATCCTGTACATTTTCCCATTGAAGCATACCTCCGCCCTTTTAATCTGTCAGCTTTTTAAAATTCATCTGTACTTCATTTCGTTCAGGCTTATTTATTTCATTACCAAGAAAAATTTATACCATACAGAAGGTTGGAAATCACACTTTCACTTAATCATTTCTTTAAAATATTAAATAGGGTTATTCTCAAGACATCTCAAGGAGAGCTATCTGCCCTTATTACCTTAATGTACTACTTGCTCTAGGAGCCTGTTTTTAGCCATCTAAAGACATAATCAGAAATGTGCGCATCTGTGTCCCAGCATTATTCACAACAGGGTTCACTTAGACACAACCTAAATATCCAACAGTGAGTACTGCTTAGATAAATTGTATTTCCATACTATGTATCCATCATGAAACAAAAACAGGAAAGTTTATATTTTACATAAAGTCAACAGAATAGGAAAATATTAACTTACTTTATTAAAATAAATAAGCAGGTTATAATTTATGTAAGCAGTAAGAGTACAGGATATTTTTAAAGACAGATTTTGGAGAGAGAGGAATTACAGGGAATGAATTATAGTAAAATAATAGTAATCGCTAGCCACACAGCATGGCAGGATTATTCAATAGTAACTTAGATTCTCTCCTTCCTCCGTGTCAACTTATTTAACCGTGGTGATCAAGAGTAAATAAATAAATAAACAGTGGCACAGAATCTCACATTACATTCCTGCATCCTCCCCTAAACTTGAGGAGTTGGGTGGAATTTAGCCAAACACAACCATACCCAGTGAAGCCTCTGGCTAAACACTAGCGTACATTCTTTTGGAAGCCCACGGCCTTTCACTGGAGAACATTTCAAAGTGATACAGCGCTAGTAAGAAGGGAGCGACAGGGCCACTGTGGGCCTAAAGAGCTAGAGCAGCAGAGGCTGGCCCTGGGAGTGGGAAAGCTTGAAGGAATCCCACAGGCAGGCCAGGACTTGGGAAAGAATCTGATCTTGCTTTTTGTGATCCCGTACAAGTAAAACGCATATTCTTTTGCTTGGTGTTCATTGTAAGAGGAGTATTTTTAAACAAACATGAAAGCATGAAAAATAACTACTAAAATTTTTATTGGATGTGCAGAAGGTGAATTCTGAAACAAAGGTTATATAGTTGGTTATGTATCAGAATGACTTAGAGCTAAAAGAGAAGAGTCATTATTCCTAAACTGGCAGAAAACCTCGAAGCTTTTGGCCAAGGCGAGATGGATTTGGAAAATATTAGTTTACTTTCTATAACATGCTCATGCAGGGAATGCTGGGCAAGTAAGGCTCCTTGTACATTTGACTCAAGCTCACCTTGCTATGATATATTTTTGAATGTGTTCATGCTTTGTCTATAACTCTTCACCTTTCTGACAAAAAAAATGGCACTGATGTTTACAATCATCACAAATCATCATTTGTTTCTCAGTTCAGTGTGCATCTGGATTTGAAGTCAGTTACTAGGAAGTAAAAAAATGTCACATTTTATTTCTGGTTAGGAATGGACAAGATGTCATCCAAAGACACCCATCCATCCGTAAAAGTGCTGCTTTCTCACTCCAGGGTACATACCTCCAATCATTCAAAGCAAAAGCATGCTGTTAAAGATACATCTAGTCCTCCTGACCCCACCCTTTCCACATGCTCTTGGTCTGGAAGGGGAAGATGATCACAAATATGAAGGAAATGATTTCAGTTAGAATGGTAGTCTCTTTAGACATACTGATATGATTTTTAGTTGTATAAGAATATGCATATTTATAACAACAGAAGGGGATATTTGAGAATCACCTTCTAGCAATAGTGTAGAACTGCAAAAGAAGATATAAAAGAGGGCCAAATTATAAAGATGTACCTGTTATCATATCAAATAATATATCCAAATAAAAAGGCTTGTGAATTTTAAATAGCTTGTACATTTCTTAAAGGTAATTAATCCCACTGAGTATTGACCTGAATTAATTTACTTGCATTTAGTCAATTTGTTGAAAGAATAGTCCTAAACCATGTTTTGAGTTTAAAGTATATTTCTTCTCTTATAAAGTGAAGACATTTTCAACATTACAAAAGTGAAAGTGTGAATTGTTTGTAAACTAGTCAACAATGTACATTAGTTTAGCTTACCAATTCTGTCCTTTTTTTGGAGACAGGGTCTCGCTTTGTAGTTCAGGTTGGCCCTGAGCTCAGCCTCAAACTCACATCACAGCAATCCTCCTGCCTCTGCCTCCTGAGTGCTGGGATTACAGGCATGAGTCACCACGCCAGGCACTGTGGTATGTGGTGCTGATT
Organism: Petromus typicus; assembly: GCA_004026965.1. Lineage (NCBI taxonomy): Eukaryota > Metazoa > Chordata > Mammalia > Rodentia > Petromuridae > Petromus > Petromus typicus. The sequence continues at coordinate 36,924 of PVIR01010392.1, read as the reverse complement.
GCTGCAGGGCATGTGTCTCTACACCCAGTATAATATATGGTTACTGGGGAATCGAACCCAGGTCCTTGCGCTTGCAATACAGGCGCCAGAACCACTGAGCTAAATCCCCGGCCCAATTCTGCCCATTTTTATTGTCATCCAAGGCCAGAAACCTGTTCTATAATGATGCTGTCAACAGTTTGGAATGCAATAAAGCTACAAGATGGTGAAAGAGAACTAATTCCCATATCTTGTACTGACTCTGTGACTCCTCTGTGATTTTACCTACTATGCTATCAAACTTAAATTCCCATTTAAATCAGGTGGTCTTTTAAAAAGAGTCTTCAAGTTTATCTCCACTTTCCCCACAGCATTATAATGGTCATATTTTTTTCCTTAAGCTGTTTTGATAAAACACTAATTAATCCTTATATCCTGTGAAAGGTGTTATCATAATTTTAGGTAAAAACACATTTAACTGCATCCCTGACATTCTGTACCATGATGTCTGTAACAGAGCAAACAAATGACCAGGCTTTTTGGTCTCCTACTTTCATCACATGAAAATAAAACAGAATTTGTGCTAGAGAACATGGAAGGTATTAAAACCTCCTTGGCATTGCAATGGCATTTATACTATACCCGAGACGATGCCATATCAGCAAAACTATGCTACTCTTTATTCTTTACTGCATTATAAAGTGTTCAATTACCATAGAGACCCAAAGATTCACAGATTTTCTGTGATATTAATGGTATGACACATTCTTTGAATTTCTTCAACTAGCCATATAAAGTTAATGTTTTAAAAATACTCTTAATTTATTCATAGTGACTAAAACACAGGTTAATTATCCACATATGAATACATAGTTTACATGTCCTACAGATGTTCTTTATTTAAAGTTGAGAGAATTCTTATGTGATTATAATTTGTTTTATATCATGGATGTTTCTTTGACTAATATATATTGTATCACTACAGTGTGCCTAGATGGCCAGGTGTAGATATGTCTTTGGTGAGGTTAATGTCTGTAGGAGATATGTACGCAGAAATGTCTGATACATGATGGAAAGTGGAGAGGTTCAGGAGGAGTAAGAAAAAAGGAACTCTAGACATTCAAGGGAGAAAGGGGAGTCTTTGCTGGTGAGGGTTGTGGTCGGGAACTTGTGGGAGCTCCTGGAGAGTCTTTATAATGAAGCCTGCTAAGACCGACATCACTTAGGACCCAGGTATAGAGGCCGAGTCATGAGGGTGCTTGCATTCCTTCTCTCGCAGTAACTCAGCTCCTCTCAGTCTCGGCCTTCCATAGCTGCTGTTTACACTCATTTCCAGTCATGGATCTCTTATGTCATCTTATTCCCTGTTTCAGTTCACTTATTGCTTTATAGGTTCTTGCTCACATTTCAGCGTCCATTTTCAGGATTAGTAGTCTGGCTTTCCCCATCATGTATTGATCTAAAACTTTGCACAAGTGCCTGATTGCCAGCTGGTCAACCCAGTGTGGACAGCCTTAGGCTCTTAGTATCCGTTGGTGGTGTACTCACTGCCAGCCAGGAATAGAAAAGCAAATATTTTGCTGCTCAGACCTGGGATCATTCCTATGGAAGGAGCCTTTGAAGCAGGGCTTCGTTCTACAGCTGCTGGGCTCCCTCTCTGAAAAGTGGCTCAGGAATGACAGAGTGAAGAAAATGGCAGATGAGGTACATTTCTCTACACTCTCCCCTTTCTCCTTCTGTTAAAACGCACAGTTGTCACTCACTACCTCCAAGCCGAGTCCTTCTTCTATATCCTGAGCCATCATTCTCCTTTTCTAAGATCCCCCTGATAATTAGATTATGTTCCTCTCTAGGAGAACCCAAGACGGAGGCATACTGAGTATAGTTTTTAACAATGGGCACTGCCATTTGCTAAGAGAGGTCACGTGACACATATGCAAATTGTATAAAATAAAAACATAAGACTTCTCATGTTCTTTATTAAAAGAATATTACTGAAGAGAAAAAGCAATTGATTTCTGAATGTTGAGTTGCCAGCCTAAAATAATAAACTGATGATACCATTGAATATGTTCATGTAGAAAGTGAAGAATCATTTTATATGAGTTTGTATCATCATATTAGTGATGTATTCTGGAGTGAAAGTGATTTATGATCCATTTGACATCATCTGGCTAACATGTTAGTATCTTTACCCTGATCTCTGAGTCACAAATACATAAGCAGTGTCCAGGCTTACAATTTGCCATTGATAGTAATGAACTACTTAGGCAGAATAATGCAGATTGATGATAATGTTTGTACTATGAGAGTTTGCCAAGTATGATCAATGTATTGATTTCTGCTCATTTTACTTTATATTATATCAAAGTCAGTACACTCTACTCCAGTGCAAGTATCAACACTCATTACATAAATACCCCATACAGTATATCAGAGCAGACACCAGTGAAATGGAGTTAATGCAGCCCAAATGAAGAACCACAGAGTTGAAAAAGACTTTAAAATTAATGTAGTGGCATCACCTATGTCAAAGCTTTCTGTTTTCTCTCAAGGTCTATTACTGAACCTTTTTATCCCAATAAAGTTCAGTGCTGAGATATACGCTACATAGAGGTATAGTCCCTGTGAATGGCAAAGTAAAATCTATAAATAATTTTGTTGTTGACTCGTGGCACCTGTATTTTTCCTTTAAATATTCTTACAATTCTCTAGTTGTACATAATTAGATCAATAAATGATGGATGTCTTTTAGTCTCCTTACTACCTAATGAAGTAATGTTAGGTTACTGTATAGATCTACTTTTATAGGAAAGATAGCATGAAACATCAGCCATTTCTTATTTTTTAAAAATTTTTATTTTGCAGTACTGGGGACCAAACTTGGACTCTTGTGTTTCCAATGTAGGTGCAGTGCCACCTGCCCTAAATTCTCGGTCCACATCAGCCATTTCTTATACATTGATAAAATGTATCTGAATATGATTTTATTCCACATTTTGTAACTTTTTAAAGTTTTAGCTCATCTTTTCATAGAAATTGTATATCAAACACAATTCATAAAATGTCATTTAGGTACATATAATCTATAGATTATCTTTTCAGAAGTATTCAAAAAGTCCACTGAAGAATTGTGAGATTTCATTCCCTGCAATTTATGACAATATTCAAACACGTGGTCCAATTTAGCTTCTGTTAAACTTTATGAAACTTCCTTCATGGCTTTCTTCCTTGAGCACTGCATAATTATGCCAGAATGCAGATGAAGTCCCACATATGTACGCAGTTAAAGGCAGCCTTCTGGACAGTTATGTTTATATACACCAGAATTCTATTATTACTGAAAGAAAAGAAAGAAAGAAAGAACTCTTGTTATGTGGTTAAATTGTGATATTTAAATGTTTTGATATTTAAATCTTTTGAAAGTTTATTTCATAGAACATGATGTGAAACAGTATGAACGTGTAGTTTTGGTGTATAGATGTCTGTATTTTGAAGTTGCATAATATTATTTTCCTTATAATAAGATCATGAAGCCTCCAGCAGTAGGATATGGCAAAGAAAGGAAGGAAGAAGGGAAAAACAAAGAAAAAAAATACATTTGATGTAAATTTATATTTCTCATAATTGCCAAGGATCAGGTTACCAAATGCATGGAATCTTAGATTTCCACTGCTTTAAATTTGTATTTTGAAGTAATAGCCAAAGAATCAGAATGCTACACAGGTATTTTCCAGTCCCAATGTTGCAAATATTTTTGTTTGTTTTTAAATACCAAGAAAATGTAATAGAACAAGATGAAAAATAAAGATGAGCCAACATGATTGAGCTTCCAATATAAAGATCTTGATCCATCAGAGTTTTGCTAGCAGGGAATTGGAGTCCAGAAACGTCCATCTGGCTTCTTAGCTAATATTTTCCACTGGTAGATGTGGGATTTTGGGGGGTGTTTTTTTGTACCGGGGATCCAACTCATGTACTTGTAGCAGGCACCAGAACCACTGAATTAAGTCCCCCAGCCCAACATTTTCCAAGTAGGAAAGCACCACAAGGATCTTCTGCTGAAATGCCCCAACCTGAGGACAAAGCTTTTACCATCACAGTCCCAAAACAACTGGGGAAATATTGGAGCTCAGAATTTTAAAGAGTATTGACTTTTCAGAGTGCTGGAAGGACAAAGAAGAGAAGAATGAATTAAGTTTCATGACAGAAATATAAATGTGTGTGCTAACAGCTATATACATAGCAGAATTCTAACCTTAATATGTAGGAAATGAAGTCTATGATCAAGGGCATTTCTAAGACTGTCAAAAGCTACTGACTACTCAGAGAAAAGACCATATACACGTATCTGTTTTCGTATTTTACATTCTTAGTTCAGTAATCAGGAAAGGCTGTTAGACATATTAAGCATCTTAAGTTCAGTCCAAATACCTGAGGATATAAAAGCTGCATGAATGTACCCAGGGATAACATTCTGTTCTTAGATCTGTCATCATTTGCCTCAAAAATCACATTTTTTTGAACCTGCTTCTGTGTACATTAATAATATACTGTCAGCACTCATAATTGGGAGTTAGCAGATGTTCTTGTTTTAAGACTTACTTGAAAAATGTGCACTCATAAAGAAGTGTTAAGTATATGTGAAGAACCAAGTCTACAAATATAGAGGTTTCCCCCATTTCTACATGGGGATATGAATGTATAAACTTGAGGAAGGTCACCCACTAGCCACATTTAAGGGAGCACAGCATATGTTTGCTTATTTATGACCCTCAAGAGATTAGGATAAAGTATTTTGAATACTATATTTCAATTTTTGATAAAAGTCAAAAAATAAAACATAATAAATGTTTTTCAAGTAGAACATGCAATTAAATGAATTTTTTCTTTTATTTTTCATTAAATTATTTTATTAATAAAGGTAGACCTTAGAGAGTATGAAAATTTTATTTTGTAGGATTTTTCTCTGTTTTTTCATGAAAACAGATTTTATTGGAAAGAAGATGATCTACTTTAGAAACATTGAAGCTTCCCAGAGATCAGTTGTGTGAGCAGCCCTCTGAGGCAGCCACAATAAGGGACTTCAAATGTTGTTTTTTTTTTTTTTTTTCCTTTTATTCTCAACTGACTTCCTTCACAAAGTATGAATCAACCTACAAATACTGACTCCAACTGCAAGTTCTAACCCCAGAAAGAGGTGAGTGACTCTCCTAGATTCTGACCCAGAACTCCCTTAACAAAACCCATGCACCAGCAGACACATTGGGCTTCTCCCCAGATGGACACCATGTAGACCAGGCACAGCATATGGAGATGAGGGAGGCCCCTGGGTCTCCTTATTCATTCTTAGATATCTTTGCTCAGCCTGCTCAAGAGAGACATCTCATTTCATAAGCTTCTGACTGAAATGAGTGTGTTCTCAAGCCAGGCTGTACCTTAAAATTACCTGGGATCTATTAATACATGGGGGTGGCCAGCCTCTGTGGCACAGCAGTGAAGCCAGGATCTGTGTCAGCGCCTTGATATCAGCATCTTTCACATGCTCCCCAGGCAATTCTGCAGTATATCCAGGGCTGAGAACCAGTGGCTAAATGATAAATGTAAACCTCATGGAAGAAAGACAAGATAATCACTAAAACAGTCACTAAAATACCCGGTTAAGTAAAGGAAAACCATAAGGAAGTCCTAACTGATCTTTGACATTTTAAATATGTCCGAGTTGGTTCTTGCTAGTAATGAGCTTACAACAAACAAATTAGAATGGTATTTTTGCCTCTCCTTTGAATCTAATTTTAAATATTTTCTAGAAATATTTAGTATATTTTTCATCCCTAGAGTTGAATCCATTTATCTTGACTTTTGTTTTTATGACAGTGACATTTGATTGGCTTTTTGTTTGCAATGTCATGTTGATGCATCAAACTCAGTGATTATCCTAGTGATGTGTCCACAACACACTTGTTTTGCCTTTTGTCCCACTACACCAGGTTCTGCCCTTGCCCCTGCCCACACACACTGCTGAATTCACATACCAGGACAAGGGCATATCCCAAACTCCACCACAGTGTTAGGGTATATAAGGCGCAATTGAAATACACAGTCGATGTTTAAATTTTTAAAGATGTATAGTAAGTGATAGGTTACCATTAACCTCCCCACATACACACACACATGAAATGCACTCTCCCTGTCACTCTCCTCACATCCTGAAGCAGTCCTGAAAGTCCTTTTCTGTGAGATTTTGCCTAAGGTACGATAAATAATGCTGTAAGTGCAACTGCCAACTATCATCCAACAGAAAGACAGTCTTGCAAAACAGTAACGTTTGTCTTGATCGAGTTATGCCCCAGATCTTGTACTTTTAATCTTTGAGATCTTCCCCCAAATCAAAATGATCCTGAAAGGAAAATGTTTTGAACTACTTCAGGACTTCAGAACAGCCACAACAATGCAACTGGAGACAGAAGAACAACTTACAGAACTGCTTCAGAAAGTGACGAGAACAATGAGTTGTGTGTTCAAAACAAGAGGGTGTTTTTTGAGGGAGATTAATGGCAATATATTGGACTGTAATAATTTATTTTTAAACATATGCCATTTACTTTTAGTCATAGCTCCGATATGGTTTCAGATAATGCTTATGAACACTTGAGGAATTGAGCATCAGTTCAGGGTAGTAGAATCATGACTTTATGTTTCAGTTGTACCCTTTGTTTCCACCTAAAAGACTTTCCAGGAAGAGAGACTCTTTATTATCTCCACATTTTTACAGGAGAGTCTAGGTTTAAATTTCTACTTCCTTACCCCCAACCTACCTTTAAGCTTTAAAACCTGAGTTTCCTTCTAAATAGCATGTTTATTCTGTCTTGGAAATAAGTAAATATTCACCAATGCAGATATTTTATTTGTTTCTGAAGATATTTGCTAAGATTTTGAATATTATATTTTGGGCATGTGCTAGGACAATTTGATTTTTGTTTTAAAAATACATCTGTCCAAAGACTTGATTTTACTTAGAGCAGTTAAACTACTTAAATTCGGGTTAGGATAATCTATTTTTCAAAGTGTAACATTTATGTTTCTTTACAGTCAATTCATGACAGTCAAATATTTAAAGTCAGGTACTAGAATACTGATTCAGGAAGACAATGATATTTAGACACTGTTCCTTCACCTGCCCCCTCTATACATAATGCAGTGCCTTTTACAGAGAGAACCAGGCACTTTGCTTAGTCAGTTGACTGAATTTGATAAATGATGTGTGTGCTTTGCTGAACTCCATGCATCCCCCTAGGACTTCCCTGGCTCCCCTGAAACTATCCTCTGGTTATCAGTATCATCTGTGAGTTGGTCTCTTAAATGTCTCCTTTGTATGAGACTGTGTTCCCTTTCTAAAAGAAAATTTGCAAAGAAATACAAATCGAATGTGCAGCGACTTTCTTCCCCAAACAAGGATATGCATGTGTCATGACTAAAGAGGAAACTGCACCAGAAATGTAACTGGATTGTGAAAAGGAGAAGCATACAGATTTCTCAGTTTCTGAGCAATCATGTTGACAATTCACATGCATGTGTTCATCTACTTAATGGGAACAGAGATATTGTGCCAAGAACTTTATGTGGATTTTAATATTCTCAGTTGTAGTATATGAATGCCATATCAATTTTTCTAATGAGAAATACCTCTAGGAAGTTAAAATTTACTATTAACTAATTATGAGATAGATTTCAATCCATGATATCAAATTAAATTCTTACCAGATATGGGAAATCCAGACTTTTCTTGAAACCATCACAGAAAGCACCGAACGATTTCAAGTAATAAAGATAATTTAGTTATCTATCATTTTATCTCAAAAAATTTATAAAGCTAAAGCATATTAGATTTGGAGAGTCCTTACAAACAGTTCTCACACCATGTCACACTTACTTCATTGGGGCAACAAAAATTTGACTTTTTTCTCTATGCATTTTGTTTTTGAGGATATCTATACAAACTCCTTTGGAAAACAGAATCATCCCAGAAAGTGTATTATCCAATGTGAAAAGGGTTCTGATGGCCACATTTGTAATATTCCAAACATTAAAAATTGACAGGGATTGATTAAGCACATTCAGTTTATAAGACCCTTATGAATTTGTACACACTGGAAATAAGTTTTTTTTAAAAAAAAAATATTGGTTATCTGTCACCCATTCCAATATTTAACATTTCCAGCCAGGAAAGAGTACATGACCAATACACAAGTTGAATTTCATATGTTGTTTCAGCTCATTTATTCTTCTGGTATCTTCAAAAGAAGTAAAGGTCAGTTGCTATTTTTTAATGCATTTATAGGCACACTTTCCTGTGTTGAATGATCTTTTCTGTTTGGTCAGATGCATGTTTTTCTTGCCATATAGTTTCTGCATATCTCTAATGTTCTGATGTACCAAGGGATTAGTTTTTGTGCTTCAAGTAATTACATTTAGACAAAAAGCAGCCAATCTATAACTCTATTAGTTGCAACCTATCTAATTCCTGTACTTGGCATGTGTTAGGTTGGTAACTATATTTCTCTCTCCCAAATAAAAAATCCACAAGTGAGCAAACATGTTTTGGTTTTCAACTGAGTCTGGGCTGTTTCCTTAAAAGTGGTGTCGATATGAATCTGAAGACATTGCCATAGCCAGACATTTGATGAGTTGATATGACTTAGAGTCTCCTTCCCTGTGACTGAATATCTGACAACAGTTTTCTTTTTTAGCCAAATATATGAACACAAGTGCTTCCATCAGCCATTTATACCCGTGGCCACAGTTAGACTGAATTACAACTGAGGCATTCCCATACTCCGTGTCTGCAGGGTATTCCAGCAGGATCCAGCAAGAATAAAAATTGATGTCCCTCTTGAAGCAGAGTGGTACAGATGGTGCAGCTTTATAGCTGTCTCCAAATACCAAATGCCAAACTGCTCCTCTGATAAGGCAAGGTGGTGTAAAGGTTTAAATATAGCCTTGTGGAGGCATGGGCAGTGAGTGATGAATCCCAGTTACAAACACACCAAAATGTTCCATGTTTAACATTCTTTACAGCCATGGTTTTGAAAATCCTATATCAAGGAAATTATGCACAAGGGATAGGATGCAAAACCTAACCCCAAAATCTGTGTATACTAACAAATCTACTAAATTCTGCAAGGAAGAGCAAGTGGGGTAGAATGATATACTGGCAACTAGTAGGCCAGTTTTTTTGCCAGAAAAGAAACCTAAAAATTGTTGTGCTAAATCCACAATAACTTCTTTTGTGTAATAACAACCGAATGGGGTGCATTTGCTTGTTTTAAAAGTTTAATTATCTGGCCAAGGATTTAGCTCAGTGGCACCGCCACCTGCCTTGTAAGCACAAGGTCTTCAGTCTCCTCCCTAGTACTGCAAAGATAAAATAAAATTAAATTACAAGTTGAATTGTCTTTTCATGGCAAAGATTCCACCAAATGTCACATGATAACCTCATTGTATGAAAGTGGCATTGGTGTCACAGAATGATCAGATTGTTTTACCTTTACAAACACAAATACAGATGAATATATTCGTGTATATTACATGAATGAGTAGATTGTTCAAGACAGTGCATATTCTTTAAACAATAAAAGTGTCGCTAGTGTTTATGTTTGCTTTCATAGTTTATGTGAAGCAAATAAAGGGTACAAAGTAGAACTTTAAAGTACATGAAACTTTGTCAGGTATTTTGTTAAGTGTTTGCACAGTCGTGTGGAAAATCAGAACTATATAAAACAATAGACTCTTTAAAAATGTAGAGTGGTTAGAAAATTAGTGAATGGTTTATAATTATTTTATCTGTTTTAAAATAATGGGCATGGAATATAAAATGAAGAAGCATGCTTAACATAAACAGTATTGGCAAGTAAGTCAAGACATCTGGTCATTAAATAATTCTGAAAGTCAGATGAAATTACTGCTTCTGAAAGGAAAAGCAAGTGATAACTGGGTGAATTGGAAAATTTCTCCTTGGAAACTCCACATGCCCATGAGAATGGGACACTTTTCCCCCAACAGCACACTCTCCTGCACTTGGATCATGGGAGCAGGAGAACATCCCAGGGAGAGATGGTCTCATATGCTATGGATAGTTTCTACTTTACTTATACTGTTGTGTTTTCTGTAATTTTTACCCCACTGCAGGCCCAATACCCCAAGTGGCCAAGTTTTGACTCATATCTGCTTTATAAATCACATTGACTTTTTAAATTCTACAACAGATCAGTAAAGAGATCTCCAATATGACATCTGCAATAGACCCTGCTAAATAGCTACCAACTAGTAGGTTTTTAAAAATCAGTTGATTGTGGTTTAATTTCCATTCACTTATACATTTAAATGCATGATGTAATGATTTTAGGTAAATGTTAATCCTGTCACATCACCAAAATCAAAACTTAGATTATGCTTGTCATCTCTAAAATGCTACTGAGCCCTGTTCTCAGTAATCTCTTTCCCCACATGGGTGACACCAGTCTGATTTTTCCCTAGTGAAATTTTTGCCCCTGTAGATACAGATGGTAGCAGATGATATATTTTGTTTTGAATCTGATTCTTTTTATTTAGAAAATATTTCTTACACATCAATATGGCTTGAAATGACCATGTTCTTTAGTTATTGAATAGAATGAACACATCTTGTCCTTTACCTTTAATTTTGCATATTAAGAAACACAAACACTGGGCCGGGGAGTTAGCTCAGTGGTTCCGGCACCTGTTTTGCAAGTGCAAGGGCCTGGGTTCGATTCCCCGGTAACCACATACAATAATGGGCGTGGAGATTCACCCCAGCAGCAACCAGTACCACATACCACAGTGCCGGGTGTGGTGGCTCACACCTTTAATCCCAGCACTTGGGAGGCAGAGGCAGGAGGATTGCTGTAATGTGAGTTTGAGGCTGAGCTCGGGGCCAGCCTGAACCACAAAGTGAGACCCTGTCTCAAAAAACCTAAAAAAAAAGAAAAGAAACACACAGATGATTGTAGATTGTCATGTAGTGGCAAGAATATCCATTCCCTGAATGGTGGACTTGAATAATTCTCTTGAATCATAGTCATCGTGGAAGTAGCTTCGGTTGTTGAAAAGAGAAATATATAAAAAAATTATAATTTTCTCTCTTGAATGTACCTGTTTTTATTATGCTAACTAAAATTCCCTAAGCTGGAAAAAAGTCTGAAATCAAACACTTTCAAAGCATTGAGTTAAAATTCCTAATTTCCAACACAATTTGGGAAATAAAATAGAGCTTTTAAATTACTTATAAGCCAATTTTCCAGGCTGTCAAAGTTATTTTTCAGTCCTTGACTTTTTCCCATGTGTATGTTTTAATGGCCTATGGAATTAAGTATGGAGGAATTTAACTTTTACAGAAGATCAGTCAATCAATTTCTAATTGAGGGCTCGTGGTTAAAGGGTTAAATGGCGTATTGTCCCCTGAATATGGAACGACGTGACAGAACACAGTTGCAGAAAGTTAGAATTTAAGGTTACCAACTCATGGTTTGTGATTCTATGATCCATAAATTCAAGCTTTGTCCTTGAGAGTCAATCTGTTTGTTCAATCTGTTCACATATCCTAGTCTTTGCATACAATTTACATTTTAGGACTCACCTCTGTGAAACTCTTCTGTTCTTTAGCTGGGTGTCTGGATCTGGACTCCAGGTGAGAAGCACTAAAGAAGAATGTAAATCTTAACCATTATTATAGAATCTTTTGAACTCATTAAAGGCAGTCTTCTGGGGAAATCACCTTCATTTACATTAGGATCATTAGAGAGAACTCGACAGGTGCTGTTGCTATTTATTCTTTTGCTTTAAAATGAAGCACTGACAGCAGGCTGTTAGGTTCTGTTATGGTCGTATCTAGATGTCTCCTCAAAGCCTCATGCAGTCATAGGTGGGGCGTGTTAGGAAGTGGCTGGATCTAAAGTGTGTAATGCTGGGATTCCATTCATGATGCAGTGCTAAGGTCAAGGGCAGTAGGATTAAGGGTGTGAGTTCTACCCACCCTAAATTGCCTGGATGAAATATACGGGATAGAAAGAGTTGTGGTCGCCCCTTACTTGCTTGCTTTGCTACTTTCTGCCTACTGTGACCTGTTTCCTCTCTGGTGCCTGTCTACCTTGTCGCCCTGCCTTGGACCCAGCTGATGATGGACTGAAACTTCTAAAGACTATGAGCTAAATGAACTTCTCCTCTCTCAACTTTAGGTGTTGAGTATTTTATCTCAACCACAAGAAAAGTAACTAAGACAGGTTCTGTGACAGAGCTCAAGACCCACCGGAGGTGTGTGCAAGTAGGTGGAGAACATCCTGTCTCCATTTGGAGCAAGCTCTGCACTTCCAAAAGGAAAATACAGAGCTCACCTATCTTCGGTGAAACTGTGATTGCATTCAAAATCCATAGGGCACTCACACAGTTTACTGTCCTTTCCTAGGACTCAGAAAACACTGCTACTGGAAATAAGCATATCTGTGTGAGAAAACAATGGTCAATGCAATATACTGTGTTCTCTTCTATCAGTTCCATTTAAAGCTGAGGAAAATTAGACTAAAAAGGATGATGTGGCTGACAGGATGATGTAGCATAGTATGGGCTGGAACTTTGTCTTGATGCCAAGCTCCTGGGAAGGATGGGAGATAGAGTAGTTTTTCTCAAGTACTGAGGGGAAAGTGATCCATATTCATGGTATATTGGAGGGGAATTGTACCAAAGTATGCTTATTAAAGCAAATTTTGGGACTGGCATAAAAGCATTCTGGTCCAGATCTTTGTGGGGTATGTTTGAAAATCATTACTATAGATAAATCCTCTTATGCAGGGTACTAGTGTGACAGATTGGCCACGGGGGTATGCATCTTGTGATAAATTCCTTTTGAGTAGCCTGGTATAATAAAGAAAACGAAGGAGACTATATGTTTCCAACAACCCCAGAGGCCATTTCATGACCAGGTTGGCTAGACCTCAGTGGCAGAAGACATGTTTAGTTGCTAAGCTTGAACTTTGCTTTGCCCTCCTAAAATGGTTTGGGACTCTGCCAGTTCCCCAAGCTATTCTGAAAGACTCTCATAGATTCTCCTCATTGACCTGACATTGCTTCTGTGAGGTAAAGGTAGTCCATCCAACTCCATTCCTACCCTCAGGCCCCAGGCTTGTGCTCAGTTCTTTCATTTTAATGTATGTTTCTTTTCCTTTCTAGATCTCTACTGCGTGGTCATTCATAAATACTTAAGTAGCCAGAAAGGCCCATAGTATGTGACATCATTCCCTACAGTTGGTCACCAGAGCTCATGAGCTAGTGTGAAAAGCTAATACTGCCATCTATTCAGATGCCAGCTAAAAGGGTGAGGGGAGTAGAAAGGAAAGGAAATTCAGAAACTTGTGCATTTAAGGTTAAATTTTAAATTAAAATATCAATACCAGTATATTTCCAAATAATATAGCTCCAAATAGCAATTTTTGTTTGCTTGTGACTCAAAAGATGATGTGGTTGTAGCATTATTAATCTAAGAGATACCAGGATAATCAGGAAAATAGAATCAAGCTAAAAGCCCAAGCCAGTGGCATGATCAGGATTCTCATGGAATCAGTGATGGTGTCAGTAGTTTTAAGGTGATTCTAACATGCAGTCAGGGTTGAGTTCAATACTGAAAAAATGACACTAGATAGGAATTATTCATTTATCTAGGTATTAACAAATGTTTACTTAGAAAATACTGTTTGCCAGAGATTGGTTACAAAGCTACTCTCTGTAAGGAACTCAGCAATTGATAGCATGGAATAAAAAGCTAAACCATGAGAAAATTGCTCAGGACTTTATCATAATGTCATCCTGACATCTTCTCAGACTGATACTGGTAGTGTTTGGTATGAGTATCTGTTTGCAATACAGAATGATGCTATTTATCTCCAGGGAGCTGGTACATAGACACGTCACATCTTGATCATTACGATCATGACACGTGGTTATAACAGGGAGCTATGGAGGGCATAAGACTTTCTCACTCCTCTGCTTTGAACTGGAATCCCAAGCAGCCTCAGACATGCCCACTGGCAGAAGAATCATTTCTAAACTGCCAAGTGAATGTCATCTGAGAAGTGATGATTCTTCCACACTTAATTCTTTAAAAAAGACTGTCAGGAACTGAAATGCATTAATAAAAGTCTGTTAAACAGGTGTATTTAATTTTTACGCTTTTGGTCTTATTATATGCATTGCTTTGTCTGCTAGATAGATAAGTCTCCCAAAACTGAGCTTCCTCTAAATAATTATTCAAATCCAGTGATTGCTGTTCCCTTGACTAATGTAAAACTATATTATAACTTATTTTGGAGGTGATGGAAATAAAAACGTTGGCTCTGGAACCAGGAAATGTGGTCTGGGTCATTCTGCATAACTCCCTCCTCTCCCTTAGGAGACAAAATTGTATACAATTGGAGAAGCCACTTCATCTCTCTGCTAAGTAGAATTATCTACGCTTGGCAAGGACTGTACTGTACTGGACATCAGATGGAAATACTTTTTACAATTTTTGCTGGACATGATAGTTAAATTTACGGTGGGAGGTTGGTGTGTGAACATAATGCATCTTATTCTTTTGTTTTTCTTTATATCTTACCCTTCCCTCACTTTCTGCTCCATTCAAAAAAATTTTAAGATGTATTTTCATCTGCAAAAGAAGTAGTTAAATCTGATAGGCTCTAAGTCCTTTACCAGCACTGGAATTCATTTTTCTAAAATTCTACAGTTAGAGGAAGCAAGAGCACTGAAGTTCTATCAGCAAACTCTAGCCCTTTTTCATTTCTTAGATCTGTAGCTTGAAGTTGTAGTACCTTCAAGCATCTACTGTATGTTTGTAAAAGTCAGAATAGTATTGATAAAATTATATGTGGCATAGCAGATTTGTTAATCATAGCAAATGAAAGTTAATTGGTGAAAACTCAAAAATGACAAGGATCTTACCATATGTCTGGGTATTTTAAATAAAAACTAATTTGAAATTATACAGTAATATTATACAATTATTAACACCAAGAATATATAAAAGAATATGGCATTATTATCTAAGAAATAATTATATTTTTATTTTCAAATAATCATTGTCCCAGAAGACCTGTAAACCCAACCACAAAGCTGCCAGAAAGATATGGAATTAGACAGTCTTTTTTTGTTTTACTTTTTCAGCTTACTAAAAATACATATGCAGTGTTTGTCACCAGCTGTGATATTGGTAGAAGCCATAATGCTTCCCTTATCATAAGACATGGAGTTGGCAAATATACTGGATGTGCATAGATGGAAAAAAAAGAGAGAGAACAAACTACGGTGTGGTAGAGATGGACACATGAAAGCCCAATAGTATTTGCAATGTCACTGTTACAAATGCTTCTCATGTGCTCACCTTCCACAGCCACCACACATTGCACCCAGCCACTGTGGAATGTTTTTCTTTTTGCTTGGCTTTGCTAATGCCAGGTATTGTTAACAAAAAGATTTGGTTGATAAAACTTTCTTTAAATTATGATGGAAATTAAAGTGAGCATGACAAATATAATTCTACTTCTCACCTGTCTTGTTAATAACAATTTTTAAAGCAGGAAGTGTTGAAAGACAGATGAAGTTCTTACGTATTTTTCTCTAGCACAGACGTAGCTTCTTTGGTTTCCCAGGGTCAGTCAGCTATAATGGCACAATATCCCCAGGTGTACTCATACATACTCTTTGGCTCAGAAATTCTGCTTTAATAATTTATTATAGGCATACACGTGCATGAATATGCAATCACATACACACATGAGTGTTTATTTCATTATTATTTGTAATAGCAAAACCCAAAACAGCTTAATGCATGGCAGAAAGGACACATAAGAAATAGTGCACCGATGACATTACACAGCTGTGAGAAACAATTCTGCTGATTTGAAGTGGCATTCTAAATACACTGATAAATATGAAAATTAATTTGCTGAGGTATATATCAAATATTTTGTTAGTGTTTTAAGTGTGGTACGTTATATATATATATATATATATATATATATATATATATATATATAATATTATATAGGTTAATGTCTATCCATAGATATCTGCAGAAATATACCTGTGTACACAAACATTTCTAGAGGGATTTAAGGACACTGTAAACACGGGTTTTAGATTTGTACAATGATGGTGACTTGAACTATAGCTTGTTAACAAAGAAATACAGACAGTCCCCCACTTGAGATAATTTGACTTTACAGTAGTGTGGAGGTGATAGGCACTTGGTAGAAATTATACTCTGAATGTTGGTATTTCCCTGAGATAGAAATATAGGACAGATGTCCTCTCATGAGGCTGAGCAGTAGCAGCCAGCCACAGTTTCCAATCTGCCACCAGAAGGATAAATTACCAACGCTCTACAATGTATTGTGTTGCTGGCATCTTTTGTATACAGCCATTCGATAAAGTACAGAAGATGTTGTACACTCTATTAGAAAATAAGCTTTGGGTTAGGTGGTTTCACCTTAGCGTATACTGTGGGTCAGCGTCCTGATCATGAGTAAGGTAGACTAGGCTCAGCTATGATGACTAGAAAGTTAAATTCAGTTTTGACTTACATTTTCAATTTCCTCTGGTGATATAGGACATATTTCCATGTGAAATTAAGGGAGCATTGACTGGTATATCATGCCACTGAATTGCACTGCCCCAAGGCAACACCCCAAAGAAGACATTTTTGTTTGTTATTTTTGTCTTCTTATAGTGGAGGCACTCAGATTTCCATTGCCCAGCCAGGCACTCGAACTGGCTCCACCAAGCACCAATGTTTGCTTTCCCAGTGACAAATCATTTGATCTCTCAAAGACTTAAAAACTATATAACAACAAATATCCCCTCCACTGATTCCCTATCTTCTAGTCAACAGGAGCATAGTATGCTTCATAAATAAAATATAATGACTCAGAAAATGAAAACTTTCCATTAGAAAAGATATTTATGAATTGGGAAAATTTGAAGGCATCTATAAGTTTGTGAAGAGACTCACAATTTACATACTGATTTAGGACACATTTGTATCCAATGCTTGCAAGTTTTCTTTAAAAGTATAACCAGGACAATGTTTCTCTAGCCTTTATTCTCCTCTCCCCCATCCAGAGGGACCCAGTCTGGAAAATATGACAAAGAAATAGTATCAGCCAGAGTTCCTTTAACATGTATCTTCTGAGCTCAAAGCTCTGCTACTTTTTTCATGTCTACTGCTTCATCTTTACAAATAAAGGCTGAGATGTGTGTGTATTCATTAAGCAGAACCTGAATTGAGGACACATTTGTACTGTATAGTTACTAGGTTTTCAGTGTTGAGCGAACAGATGGATGAGCTTCACCCACACTGTATGGAAGATCTCACTCATGCCACACATCATAAAGGCACCTCAGGAGTCATAGAATGAAGTAATCTTCAGCCCTCAGTTCTTGGTTCCCAAGACAAGATTTAAATCATTGCATCAGTACCCAAAAAAAAAAAAAAAAAAAAGCCTCATTACTTCAGCACACCAAAACAGCAAGAGCCATGAATTTTCCTAACTGGTCTCTTATTTTTCCACTTTGTTTAAGACTTTTCTCCCAATAGCAACTTTCATGAAATGCTGTCTGTAACCCAGCCAGCTGTTCCATGGCATATGATGAGGTTCTATCCCAGTGAATTCATCACAAGTTGAAAATATCATATGGACATTTCACTGAATACAGCCATGCTCCCCAGTATCCTGGCTTAGCAACAGGGCATGTTGCAGAGGGTTGGTTGGGTTCTCTATGGCCCTGCTGCTGACCGGGGGACTGTGTCTCTTTCCACTTCTTGGCATCACTGGAGTGTCGGACCACATAGCTCTATCCTATAAAGTTCAGAAGCATCATTTGTATGAAATAGCTGTTGCCTTTGCATCACTGTGAAGCTGGACCATCTCATCTATCAACCGGAAAGATGAACTTGTGAAGTTCAGGACCATCTACTTATAAAGCACCTAGCAAAGTACTTCATCTGGCAAACATTCTGAAGTGATACCTGTTGTAATGATGATGATGATAATTATGGTTTCTTAAATGGAGTATATTTCACTCACATGAAAACATAATCTTTGCAATTATCTCAATGTTTATATTGTCATTTAAAACCAGGTTAGAAATGAGGCATTTCTCTCCCAGGAAAATCAGTCAGTCTGTATTAGGTCAGTTAAAAGAATATAAACCATGAAAATAACAGACATATTATAAATCACCTTCAGGGGACTCTGGCCCAGTAAAAATGCCACAATATTGTGGTTTGTGCTGCCTGCTGACCTTTACCTCTGTAAATTTAACTGTGGAAATCTGACTTCAATTATTGGTACATATTTCTTTGAATAATTTATAATATTATAACTTCCTGTTGAAGAGATTAGAAATATAAAGTAATGTCATCACAATATTCAAAGCAAACCTTTTTAAGCAGTACTTCTTTTTTGTAAAAAGATAAATAAACAGCTGACATGTGTTCACATGTATTGAACAGTGCTCCTGCAAGCCCCTGCTTTGGTTTCTATTTTGTGGTTATATCAAACACAGAAACGTGACTAGGAGAGGTTTCTGGTCAAAATAGAGTATGTGTTGTGGTCTGTGCCAAGGCCACACTCATAAGTCTATGTCTTAAACTTTGGAATCTCTGAATGTGACTTTATTTGGAAAACAATTTCAGAAATGGTAATTAAGTTAAGGATTTTGAAATTAAATCATGCTGGGTTGTCCTACTGGGAATTAAATTGAATGACAAGTGTCCTTATTGAAACAAAAAAAAGGCAGGAAAGGAGCAGCACAGAAAAGCGCAGGCCATGCAAAGACAGAGCGGAAGAACTAGGTTGATGCAGCTGCAGCTGGGACAGCTGGAGCCCCACACACAGAGCCCTGGGCAGGTTGTGCCCTGAGCGTACAGGGGGACTGTGGCCTGTCCTGTACCTTGGTCATAGACAGCTGGCTTCTCAAAAAGTGGGGAGGATAGATACCTCTTTGCTCTCTTAATGCCAACTGTGTGATAACCTGCTATGGGAACTAATATAGTTGATAAACACAGAGTGTTTGGAAACAGCAAAACACATGGAGAACAACTCAACCCAAGATCAAAAGAACAGTATGGAAATGAACTTTTTTCTCCTTCACTTAAATGATTTGAGTCCTACAGTTTGAAAGCATACAATCTTGACTTATTGTAAGATGTTAACCCTCAGTTGAGCCACTCCATCCATCATGGTCTTGTAGATGATTATTGTCTAGATGACTCATGTTTTTTTGTGTATTTTTAATAAATAAGGAGGCTGAGGCCAAGAGAGACCATGGACCTACAAATGTTCCCTGCATATGAACGCAAATGGATGTCAGGGTAGCTTGTTCTGAGTCCAACATGCCAGGAACCCATTTCCCTTCATGAGAAGAGGAAGCAATGTGATTGTTCAGGGGACCGAGCAATAATTAATGAGGCAAAACCCTCTGGTATCTTCCCCACATATGATATGTGAAATTCTCTACTTTGTGAGGAACAGGAAATCCAAATTTAAAAAATAAATTCATAATTTTCAAAGTAATAGTAGCTTTCCTAAGTTCAATATTCATATGCAGCCTGAAGAACAAGGGAGACTCGGAAGTGGTAGGCAGACCTATGTCCACTCACCTGATATCTGTATGTGTGAGGAATTGCTAAGACAAGCATTCAGCGCATCGTGAATGTTGCTATTTTGTAGCTAGTAAATTGCTGCCAGGAGGGGACACGGCACACCAGGCCTCAGCACCACGGAGTGGCCCCAGTCCAGCGGACACCTGGAGCTACTCTGTGAAGGCCACAGAGCCACTCAGGCCTGTGGCACCAGCAAGAGTCACCTCAGTGAGGCCCCTGAAGGGACATTTCCTCAGATCCAAAAAAGAAGACCAGCAAAGGTCTCCCTGAAACTGGAAGTTAACAGTTTAGCTGGAAAGGCAGCATTGGCATCACATGTCCCAGTCTGTGAAGTTCAAAGTGTCATTGAGACCTCTGTGTAAAAAAAAAACAAAATGAACAAACACAAAACCCCACACAGATTGATTTTTTAAGAGACTGATGCACCTGTTACTCCACAATTAATAAGAGATGCCTGCCTACTTAAAGATTTTTAGCAACCTATTTGCTGGGTAAGCTGTTTTCAGTTTCAAAGAGGAAGGGCTGTGGTTGCCTGACATGTTGTGACCAGCTTCAGTAGGTTAGCACTCTCTTGTAGTTCACAAAATGAGACTGAATTGGAAATGGAACCAACAGGTGATCCATTAAGGATCAGAGCGCAGTTAAGCCTTCCTTTGGGAGGGATACTTTTACAGCCAATAAACTCGGCCTTACTAGTTCTAGTCTGTTTGCTTGCCAGTAGTAAACCCCTCAGTGTGACAGAGAGACCCTGTAGAGCTACTTCTCTTAGGTTCCCCTGGTCAAAAATGATGGGATAAAAGCCTCCTAAAGAGACCAGGATTCTACAGGATGTTCTTGTGAGACTCAGTAAGGTAGAGTACTAAGATGACCCCCATGTTTAGAAGGTACTAAGATGACCGCCCCCCATGTTTAACTTGGTTTGATGGATGTTCTTGATTTCTGAAAATTTTAAAAATCACCACCTGTGATGAATGTTTGCCACTGAATGGTTTTAAAATTAGTGTTTAAAAGTAGTAATTGTCTGGTCTAATAGTGCATACATTTCCAGAGGGTCTATTTTGGATTTAAGTCCAAAACGATTGACTGAAAGTTCACAAAAATTATGTCTGGGACTGAAAATGATTTTTTCTGTGGTATAAATGTTACAAAGTAGAGCAGGGCAACTAAAAGACAAAGCAGTATTAATGGTCAATATGAAAGCGTTTAATGGGAAAGTCAGGCAAGACAATCTCAAGTCCAAGTGTTACCTGGGAAAATTAGTGAGACATTGACAACATAGCAAATTAAAAAGGGAGCTGAGGATGACGTTCAATGAGGAGGCCCTGAGTTCATCCTTAAGTATTGCAGAGGGCAAATGAAAATCATACTGTTTTGCAAGTTAATATTTAAAGATAGTGTGATTCAGGGGAAGTATCCTCAAACGTAATGAGAGGTTCAAAATCCTTTACCTCACTCAGTAATGATTTTATAATTGGGGATTCATTAGTAGAGTAACTCATTGCACAGGTGACCTTTCTGAGAATTAAGTGCACTAAAAAGACCAATGTTTATTATTCATTTGCAGCGGTTGTTACTGGATAATTATGAAGTCAATGGGTTTTGTTTTGTTTTGCTGTTTCACTTTGTTCGTGGTGCTAGGGACTGAACCTAGATCGTCACCTGTGGTAGGAAGGCTGGCTTCCACTGAGCTGCATCTGCAGCTCTTAGAAAACCAGTTTTTAAATGACCTTATTTCTTATATAATGAGATGCTCACACTGAAAGTGTCCTAGAGAAAGTTCCCTTTTCCCCTCAAGTGTAAAGTGCAAAACCCCCTGCCGAAGCATCTTTCCCGCGGTCTTACTTTTCCATTTTTCTCACTGTTGGCAAAGCACCGGGTCTTTGAGTGTTGCAGCTGTATTTGCTGAAATGTGTGACATGTGCACCTCCCTCAGCTGCGGTACTTGGCATCTTTGTAAAGGTGTTTTTGCAACGGTACGTATGTGATGTACTGAGGTCAACATAATCGAAGAACCATCTTTCCTACAATATTTCTCAAACCTTTGAACAGATGACATTGACCAGAGTTATTTCAGCCTGGGAGCTTTGTAGTATCTCCTCAGAAAATGTCCTTGGCCTTGTGATTCAAAGAATTCTCCACATTGTGACAAAAAATAGCCAGGTGAAGGAGGTCCATCACTCCAAACACAAAACTTCAAAATTGGATCCCTGCCTTTTGGTTGAACTTCATATATCAATGTTTTACATTTAGATTCTAGATTTCAATTGTAAAGAACTAAAGCAAACTTATGAAAAGCTGTCTTGCTGTTTCTTCCCTTGAATTATGTCTGCTTTGTTTGGTTAAACATATGGAAGTGTCACCAAGCGAACTCCTCATTTCTTCTCTGTGTCCCTGACCCCAAATATCGTATAGTACCCAGACTTTGCCTCTAACTGTGTGGCTCTTATCCAACTGGCCAGCACCTCATTCTCGGTGGGTCTTCCTATCAAAAGTCCCTGTGTCCCTTCAGTTAGGACAGTCCTTCGTTTTCTTTCTAGCGTTCCGTCTGGTGCACTGGTGCTGCCCACAAAATAGCTGTGGAAATGGTGAGGGAGGGACAAAAAGACTGAAATGTGACCCACGAAGATGAGATGACTTCATGCCAGGGTTGTAATGCCAGCGTGAGACCTCAGCATTGATCAAGTGACTCTTAATCCAAAGCTCCTCATGAAGAGATCCAGTAAGATGCTCTGATTAGTTTAATCAGTTTGTTTGACTTATTCTTGCCTGATTTCATAATGATCCTAATGAGCATTTAAATATATATTTTTTAGGAGAATAACAGGAGCAAGCAGTATAAAGAAGGACTGCTGGAGGCGTTTTGCATTTAGATGGGGGACTGAGTTCTTAATGTTTGTGTTTTGGAGCAGTGTGTAGGCCCATTCCAGCAGCTACCTGTGAGCTTTGCAAGGAGCTCCAAATATATTCTAGCTAATATTTGGATATAAGTATTGAGTCTGTAGCAACTGCGGTGGCTTTTTTAAGAGTCCAGGAAACATCAGAAGTGATTTTACCACGGATATTAGTTATCTGGCTTCTGCTGGTGAAGCTGCTATTCAGTTAAGAAGCATGTCAGTTCACTGAGAGACAAATTAAAGTATGTTTTTTGATGATATGGAGGAAAAGAAAGTAAAATAAGGAGAGTAAAAATTGGATTTTTTTTGCCTCTAAAAAATGTATAGGCTTCCCTGTGTTATCTACTTCTTTTTATATGGCACATTAAATTAGGAAATAAAAATTGAATTGAACCTCTTTCAAATAGAGCATTCTCAGTATCTGATATATAAAAAATCAGATATGTATATAAAATCAAATGTATATATAGAAAGTGTTTCTCACTAGTGGTGAAGCAATATATCAGATACTAACATAAGTTAATGTATTTTAGTAAAAATAAATCATACAGAGGCAAGTTCAGTGCTGCTTCTGTGAAAATGTTGATCCTGAAATGTTTGCAGTGACATAAATAACCGAGAACTGACTCTCACTGTCTGTTCCTTTCTCTCTCTCCCTCCTTACCCTTTCCCTCTTTCTCCCTCTTTCTCAGAATTCTTTTTTTCTTATATATGTATAAAATTTTTCCATAATTTATGGAATTAAATACAATAATGTATTATACATATAATAAAAATGATCAAGGAAGAATAATGATTGTTGTTTCTATAAACCTTTATTTTTGTATAGAAACTTTGAAGTCTTTTCTTCTGTTCCTTTATAAACTATCTAATACTTTATTGTGTACTACATCACCCTATTGTGCTAAACATTAGAACTTATCTCTCCTGTATAATTGTTTTCTACCATTATACAACATCCCTTTATCACACTTCCTCCTACCTTCCTAACCTCTAGGGACCCTGTTCTACTCCAGTAGAGGCCTTTATTATCTCTTTGAGTTCTGATCCCCAAAAGAAATATTTGGAAACAAGAGATCTCTCTACTATTCATTTGGTTTTATGAAAAAAAAATACCCTAGAAAATGAAAACATGTTTTTGAAAATTGAATGTAGCGGGCCGGGGAGTTAGCTCAGTGGTTCCGGCGCCTGTCTCGCAAGCGCAAGGACCCGGGTTCGATTCCCCGGTAACCACATAACAATACTGGGTGTGGAGACTCACACCCAGCAGCAACCAGTACCACATACCACAGTGCCGGGCGTGGTGGCTCACGCCTGTCATCCCAGCACTTGGGAGGCAGAGGTAGGAGGATTGTGATGTGAGTTTGAGGCTGAGCTTAGGGCCAGCCTGAACCACAAAGCGAGACCCTGTCTCCAAAAACCTAAAAAAAAAAAAAAAAAAAGAAAATTGAATGTAGGAATGTCTCACTGGAAACAAATACCAAGATGTAGAGCATGGACTGAAGAGTCTATAGTGAGTTTCAGAATCAGGACGTCAGTTCAACCAGGAAGCTGTGGGCCAGGTCTGCAGGACAGAGGCAGGGGCAGGGGCACCTGTGCCTTGAGAGGGTCATTATCTGGGGTGGAGGTCATAGTCTGCTTTTCTAAGTGGAGATACAGGTGCAGAGAGAGAGTTTGGAGCTGTGGTTCATTTTTAAGCTAACTTGTAGTCAGTTATTCATCTCATGAAATGACTTTGTGCCTAGCTTTTTAACTTGAAGTCATAAAGGATGCAAAACAGGGGTTTCAGAGGACACATTCATGTTTCTTTTGAAATTTAACTTTGTTCTGGCCTCCCCAGACCAGCGAGTGAATTAAAATCATTTAAAATCTCTTTCATCTACATTCCTCCATTTTTATTATTCTGTCTGAAGGAATGTGAGTTTTCTCTAAATTCATAATACATCATTTTATTTTAAAGTTCAAGTGTCATAGCTATGGTCATACAAGGGAATATACTCCTTGTGTTATCTCTAAACAGAAAAAGAAGAAAACATTTGAATTTCTTCTGAGTTTTTCCAAGCAATTGGTACTTGGTCTTTAACTTTTATTTTTATCAGAACTCTGTTTCCTCTCCCACCTGAGTGGCACGCCTACACCATCAACTTGCATCTTGAACAATGTTATATATGAGCACTTTTAAAGAAGCATGTTACTGTTAAATGTTGCATTGTTATTTCCTCTGGATACATATAGTGTTGAAGATCGGAGGTGAGGGCGGAATCGTGGACAGGATCTGGCAGGATGAGGCTAGAATCCAGGAGACAGTAGTCATGGGAATTCAGAGTCATGGGCCATGACAGTAGTAACACTCTATGTCACTCCACAAGCCATCAAAATTCAGGTTATCGGTCACAGTGTGGGAGAAGGTAGCTTTTTGTCTTTATTTAGTAAACACCCATTTGGAATAAAAGGATTGCCTTCAAACCATCTCAAGATTTCTATAACAGGATTTGTCTCACAGAGGTCCTTTGTCGAAAATTTTCATCTTAAGCCTGTATTTTATCACATACTCTATTTTAAATAAATTGGTTCCTATAACTTGTGTTCAACCTAATTTTATCTCCGATCTCTGGATGTGGTTTTTGTTAAGTGTGTTAAACGTGATGAAATGACCAATCACATAAATATAGTTCCTTCTTATCTAGTGCTTATTAAATACAAACCCCACTGGTTGGAAGTATGAAGAGGTTTATAGGGCACTAAACTGAAACCATCTTGGTGAAAATGCATTTGAAAGAAGCAACACAGCCATGTATTCTTTTATTTCCCTTTCCAACTGTCAGAGGAAATTGGAGTCTACACTCTTCCTTTCTGTTTGATTATTCTATTATCGACAGAATGAGGGGTGTTGGAGACATACATGCTGATTTAGTGTTGTGCTGATGAAACCATTCAGGTAGTGTGATGTGTCATTTTTCACCACCGCCTTATCAAGGTGTTTCAGCTGTGCCCAAACCAGCCCTGGTAATTGCTTTAGTTGCTAGTGGCAAAGTTATGTCAATGTCAGTCCCTAAATGACTTTTGACTGCTTTGTGTCAGGTATTCTCTCCAAAGAAAGACAAGGTAGGGCAGTTTTTATACCTTGGCTTGCATGCGAATTCGAGGACTAAGTATTTTGTTTTTTAATCCCCTTCCGGTCAAGATTGAACACAAATGTTAGAAATTTATGTTTTAAAATGAAGAGAATACCAGTTCAGGGTGATTTCAAGTGTAATTTCTTTTATTCAAAGTTTTCCATCCTTGGTAATCAGTGCTCCTTCCCTACCTGTTGGACTAGAGTGCATAGATTGAGATAAATATGGCTTTCTAGACAGAGAGCACAGAGGGAACTAAAAGCTGAAGGTTAGAGAGGGTGTGAGTGTCTAGAGCTCCAGCTTGAAGAGCTGGTGGAGGAAGGAAGGTCCTACAGAGAAGTTAAGAGAGAGACAGGTGGTACCAGCAATGTTAATGTACCAAAGTTTCTGCTGAATCTATCTAAACTAAATCTAAAGTTGTTCTTTAGAGCGCAATTTGTTTTGCTTAGGCATAAATGATACCTGTACTGAAAAGAAGAGTGATGTAAGGAAAAGAAGTCCTGTTCTATTATTTTAGGCAAGAGGTGCTATAACACTCTAAATGAAGTGGCAATCTTAGTAATTTTAGAAAATAAGACAAACATTTACAAGGAAACTGAATTACATACACTAAGCATACTCCATGCCCTTTCATGCATTTGTGTTATATCTGTGCAATGTAAATTTTGTTATCTTTATTTTTGTAGGGTATAGGTAACCCGGTGGGGGATAATCTCTTTAAGCAATGGTCGACATTGCTTAGCACATAATATATTTTTGCCATTTATAATTATACTATGGGGTAAAATGGTGATTAGTTATTTATGGATATTACTAAAGAAGACCATAGTTTGTCTAAGAAACATTTTGAAGTTGGTAATGACACATAATAATTATTTCAAATAACTGAAAGTGTAAGCATTTGGGGCACATGGCCACATTGGTTTATGTTGAAGTAATTGGTTCAAACAAAACCATGTTTAAACTATTTACATAGAAAAATATCACTGACAGTATAGATCTAAAGGGATGGAAGGGGCACTTGAGTAATTTTTACCGTCTCAAATAAAATCTACCATTAATTAGAGGCCATATACCATCAATAACAGTAAAACATTAAAATAAGCATGTAGTAACTTACAGATTATAAAACTTTGGTCAAAGGACAAGTAATTTCTGGGAGTAAGATCTTTTCTGTAAAACATGTCAATTTGTTAAGCATTATTGATTTGTAGAAGGCTCAGTGAATAAAACAGATAATGTCTATATAGCCAATTGCATTTGATAACATTTCAATCATGCTTAATGTTCATATTTTGATAGATAATTTCTGTATGCCTATCACAAATTTCAATATTTAAAGTTGTAAAAATCTTTCCCACCTCTAATTCTGAATCATCCAGTTAGTTTGCTAACTCTTCTATTGCTTTCAAAAAGGGAGAGATTTTGTGTATCTTTCAGGGTTTTTAAAAAAATATATGAACAAATGTGAAAGGTATATCCATATTCTGAACCTCTCCCTTTTTCTGATTTTACAATACTGACGTACATGCTCTTTCATGACTTATTTTTGTTGTAACATGATTGTGGCTCCTACAAAACTTTGCTCACCAACATTTGAAATGACTTATATGTGTTCTCACATCCACAGTATTTCATTCCATATCACAACCTCTTGTCCTAATCCAGCATTATGCCCACTTGGTTATTCATAATATTTTTTCTTATAAACAATGCACTTTATCTTACAGCTGTGGATAAATGCCAAATACATTTTTAGTAGTTGTAACATCTGCTGGGCTCATGGAGGCATCTTAGTGTGTTTGACTCTCACCTCAAGATGGGATACATTACGTTTTGAGGCTATGATTTGTATTGAGGTATCGTGTGATGTGTCATACACCCCAGTAATCAGGCACTATGAAGCTGAGATTGCTGAGGCACAGAGCAAAATTGCTCTTTCCTCTTTAAAGATCATCTGGTCCCTTCATATGGTCTGTACTTGATCAAATATTCCACACTCACCTACAAACCTTCCAGAAATTCTAACATTCTGACATAATAATATTCTCTAGTTACATGTGTTTAACATTTCAAATACCAGGTTAAGATGGCCTGCAGTTCAGAGGAATAGTTCCCTGTCCATTTGTAGAAATTTTCTGACTTAGTGAATGTGTAAAAACCAATAAGGGATGAAAAAATTGTTCCCATCCTGAAATCCTTCTCTTCCTTTTGCTTCCTTAAGAAGAAGGGATTCACTACACCAGTTTTGGGATGTGCATCTCTGTCCCGCCCTCAGATACTTGGTTCATTTAGGCAGCTACATTAGACCTCAGACCTCGCAAAGTCTATGTTCTCCTTGAAAACTCCATTCTGATTTTCAAGTTTGATTAATAGGAAATATCTAATGTATTTTTTAGATTTGATAAAATTGAAGTCCATCCTGTATGCAGTGTTCATGACATGCAGCTTGAGTGGATAGTAGTCGACAAACATATATTAATAAGAAGAATATGAAACTGTTGTTTATTGTGAAGCTCTCTAGTTAAATAGAGCCAAGAGCAAATTCCCATTCGTGGTAGATAAATGCTTGATTCAGACTGGTGAGCTGTGGGCCGATGACGGGGAACTGAAAAGCTTAAATCCTTGGAGAGAAATGATAGCCAGCAGACCATGAAGATAGCCACTGTTAGGCTGATTTATTGGCAGCCGAACGTAAGTAAATGTGTGCAGTTCTGAAAGAGTAGAAAATGTGCTACGAGCTCCTATCTAGACATGCCCAGAAAAGGTGAGCATTTCTTTGGGGATGATGCATCTTCCCTGTTTGTTCAGGAGTGTCTCTACCTGGATTTTCTCCGTAGGTCATCATGCTATCTAGACGTAATGATGTCTATACTGTAACATAAAAATATTTTTATAGGGCCGGGGAGTTAGCTCAGTGGTTCCAGTGCCTGTCTTGCAAGCGTAAGGACCCAGGTTCGATTCCCCGATAACCACATACAATACTGGGTGTGGAGACTCACACCCAGCAGCAGTCAGTACCACAGACCACAGTGCCGGGTGTGGTGGCTCACGCCTGTAATCCCAGCACACAGGAGGCAGAGGCAGGAGGATTGCTGTGATGTGAGTTTGAGGCTGAGCTCAGTGCCAGCGTGAATCACAAAGCAAAACCCTGTCTCAAAAAACCATATATATATATATATATATATATATATATATATATATATATATATATATATATTTTATATACCTTATTGTAGTACCATGATTTCAGCACTAAAAGCATGCCCAAAGACCCCAAATTCTACAGTTTGTGATCTTTCTAAATATTTGATATTTTCTCTCCCTTATAGTGAGTTATGTGACTAACATGGGTGGTAATTTGTTAATGATAGAAATACTGAGATGTTGTTGAGTGCACATATTATAAGTAAATACAAGTGACATATTAAATCACAAGTGAATTAAAATAAATATAAATAATAATTGGAATCAGTATCTAAGGGTGTAATCACAATGATAACTATTTTAAGAGAGTGAAATGTGTTTTGTGGCTATAGATACACATTTTAAGGGAGGGAGTGTAGCTTTACATGGTAGGTCAAAGTAAGCTCATGAAAACATATGCCCACTGACAAGCCTGCAAGAGGAAATGGGATGCAGGTGTGAAAAATGTGAATGAGAAGTGTGATGGGCTGAATTACATCCCCTTGAAATGCATATGAAGTCATAATCTCCAGGGCTGAGAATGTGGCTGGTCCCTATGTGGTGTCTTTGTGGAGTTAATTCAGTCAAAATGCAGCCATTAAGACGAGCCCTAGTTCACTATTACTGCATCTTCAAGCAAAGGAAATGGGAACCCTGAAGCTCACATAGAGAAGATGATATGGAGAGACAGAGGGAGGAGAGGACAGTCCACAAATCAGAGAGGCCCAGAGCTCACCCCTACCTTTCCTGAAAGGGATAAGCTCTACTGATCCCTTGACTTTGCCCTTCTAGGCTCCTGAAGAACATTCCCTTTTCTCAATCCATATAGTCCATGGGACTCTGCTGTGGGAGCCTTTGTGAACTGATAGACTTTCTGAGCCAAGGAACCAGAGTCAAGGAAGTCTGGTAGTGACAGGAGTTGGCTGAAAGGAAGGAACAGATGTGACCAAAGGGGAGCTGAATGAGGGTGGAATGCGTCTTTGAAGACAATACCATAGATGTGGGGCCTGAGAACACAGTCTCAAAACCGTGCTTAGAAATGACAGTGGCAATGCTTGCAGGGAAGAGGCTGCTGTCCGCAGAAGGTGACTGATCTAGACCTTTGCTGGCTGTCCCACATCTTATCCCACAGCAAAAAGAACTGAGCAGAGTGCTGTCTCCGGACATGTGTTATTCATGCATAGCTGCTCTAGATGAGGAACTGTGAGCAGCAGGGATCCTTTAAACCTTTCTGATTGTGTCGCGACTTGTGAGAACTGGGCTTGAGGGAGATTGGCTGGATAAGAAAGATGCCAGGCTGGGCAAGACATCGGGAAGTGGTTGCAGTAATCCAGGCTGAAAACACCAAGGTTGTGAATGACAGCAGAGGAGTAGCAAGGGAACAGGGGTATGGCTGGGTCTTATCCCAGTGTCATGTTTCTCTGTATTTTCCCTCATGACTGTTGAGGTGTAGAGAATTTAGACAAGATGGGGTAGAGAATTTAGGACAAGATGGTAGAGGAATAGTGTAATTCATCTTTTTTATCATATTGCAGCATTGTAACTCCAGAAGCAGAAAATTTCTTAAAACTAAACTTTGGTTTGTTGTAGTTCCTCTGATGAGGATTTGACAACTTACAGGATTATGTGAACAGACAGATATTTTGGAAGGCTGATACTTCTGCTATTAGAAAAATGTGTATTTACTACTCATATGTAATTTAATTGCATAACATGGGATTTGTGTGTACAAGTTTGTGAATATTTGTCAAACTGATTAAGAAAGATGTAGAGAGGGCCATCAATAAAAACTGGAGGCAGTAATATACAGAAATCAATTTGAATGTCCTGTGGTATTAAATAAAACTTCATTACATTATGTGACTGAGCAAGCTAAATTCATATATCTTTATGTTTACATAGAGTGGCAAAACTTGTTTGTGAAATCGATGAGAAATTGATACTTGGTTATTTATCATGGCAATTTCAATGCTTCCTTAGGGGGTTTTAAAGAAAGCAATCCATCTGCAAATACCTCATAAGGCAAGAAATGTTCCACCTATAAGATCTGAAGTTACAGAGAAGTTCTAAATTTTCTTGAGCTCTTACTATCACCAAGATACCGTGCAGCTTTGTGCTGCTAAGCAGATTCTTTTATTGCCTTTATCTGTTGATATATGCTATCAGTTTCATTGATTTTTAGCTGTGTTATCCCTAAAAGATGCATTTTTCTATTTTCTCTTACTCTAATTTTTAGTGTCCTTTTTTGACAGCCACTTAATTGTATTGATTTTTTTTGAGGTCAGTTATAATTTAGAGAAGAACAATTTAGTATATTTTGTTTAGAAAATATCAGCCTCACTAGCTTATGCCTAGCAATATTCTGAAAAGCCTAGCTACAAATCCTGCTAATTCACTGAACACACTATTGGAATAATGCACAGGCAGTAGTAAAAGGATTATTTCAAACTTATTGTCTTTAGAGGTTTCCTCAAAAAACATACTCTGAAAATGAGAAAATACTTAGGTCTATTTATGGGGCAATGCCCTTCAGGTACAAAATCCAACAAAGAAATGAAGGAATAAGATGCAGAAAGGGAAGATGAACTGAGGTGCAGTAAAAATGGTGTCCTTTGCCACTTCCATCAGAAGTCCTTTTCACTGGTTGCTTTCAAGGGGAGATGTTCCTTCCAGCCTTGAGGGGACATGAACCTTCAGTGCGCATACCAGCTACTCATGGGACATATTGATTCTTAAGGGAGGTGCCTGGCTTTGAATGTTTACAGGAGAGCTTGCTGCTAACTGCATTCCCAGGGTCTAGGAAGAGCAAGTATTTTAGTATGAAGGCGTCAAGGAGGGTAGGTGGCCTACTATAATGTCCTTTACCCTCAGAGTTATGTAAAAGAACTCCATAAATTGCATTGCACTTCGGGGGCAAAATATTCATGAATGATTGAAATATTTGGTATTTAGACCTCAGGATTTATTATAATAATCTGCAAGTTGCCTATGCTAGATTAACAGAAAATATATGTATAATTAAAGAGATGTAGGGGTAGGTTTACAGGATCAGAGGCAGAAGAGTCATCCCTGTGGCCATCTGTAGGGACAGAGGCAGGAGAAACAATGATGGCTGTCTGCATGCTAGAGAGCTGGAGGGCCCAGTAGCCCCTTCAGCTTGACAGGTGGAAGCCACGGAACACGGGATGGGAGGAGGCACCAGTAGAAGGTTGAAGGCCTGGAAGCTGACTGGTGAACACAGGTCGAAGTCAGCTTTGGAAGCCTGCAGGAAGCGCAGATGGATGTCCAAAGGGAATGGCAAAGACTTGGTCTCTTCCAAGAGGCCAACCTTGTCTTATTTTCCCTTGTGATTTTGCCTTACAAGCCTGTTGAATGACACTGCCCTCTTATGGTGCTGGCTTGCACATCAGACATCTACAGACACACCCACAACTTTACTAATCTGTATATAATCACAATCACATTGAAGTTGTAAAACAGACAAATAAAATATATTTAGACAAAAGAAGAAAAGAAATAGCCTAGAGATTAACTTCCTAATTTCCCACTCCGAATAGCAGAGCAGTGCAGTTCTGGAACTGTTAGCCAAGAGGATGATCTCTTGCTTGTTCCTTTCCAACCACAAAAAACATTCATTGTTAAGTAAATGTAGAAAATGCTCAATATCACACCAGGGTTTTGTATTTCCACCTTAATATTAAACATATAATGTTTCAAATTTAGTTTTGCAAATAGTTTCTTTAATAACTTCTCATGGTGTGTATTTATATGCAGGTGTATAAATATTCTATAAAGATAGGATTTTCATTGTAGGATTTCACTTTTATTTGAGAGTCATATTTAATGTGATTTGAGTCTAATATATCCATCTTAATGAAATGTTGCTGGTGTGCTGAAATTTGAGATTAGCAACTGAAAGCCCTTATTCTGTCCTTATCTTTACTTTGAATTCTGTGTGCAATTCTTTGAACTGTCAGTGTCCCTACTTACATTTTACCTGGAAGTAATATTTCTTTTCATACATGTATTAAAGTTATGGAGGTTACTTGTATATTTCTTTTGAATAAAGGTGCCTTTTTGTAGGAGAATGTTTTCATATATGTTGAAACCCAGTACTTTTGGTGGTAGTGTTGGATTTGATTTGGGTTTTGTTTTCATGTGGACTGTTACTACAAAGTATCCTACCCTGGGTAGCTTGATATCATGTGGACTGTTACTACAGAGTATCCTACCCTAGGTAGCTTGATAACAAGCCAGATGTACTTTTCACAGTTTTAGAAGTTGAAAATCTAGAAAGAGGTGCTAGTGCAGTTGGGCTTGACTAAGAGCTATATTCTTGGTTGTAAGTGGCTAGGTTCTTATTCACCTCTTGTGATTAAGAACAGCAAAAGCTCTTCTGTGACATGTGTAAGGACACTGATTCCATTCATGAGGACTCACCTGGTATGACCTCCTCTCATTCTAATCTCTTCACAAAGCCTCCACCCCCAACACCATCACATCATGGGTAGATTTTCCACATAGGAATTTGGTGGAAGCCATAAGCATTCAATCTATAATAAGTTCATTACTTCCAACCTTTCTATTCTGTTTCCTGTCTTGAATTTTTTTATGGGTTACATTTGATTTTGGTGAATTTGTGCTAAAAAATAAGTGCTACAATGGGTAACATTCCTGGAAGACTGAAATGGCATGCTGGAGATGGTAGGGCTGAAAGGAGTAAGACCGAGTTTTGTGACATCTGAGCCTTGTTGAGCAAGGGTCCAAAATTCTGGTCATGGCCTAGTAGAAGATGAACAGTCATTGAGCTATATTTGTATTTGTATTCATCTGAATTTAACAGCTGCTCTCTGTCCATGAAATTGAAGTCCAGGCTTAGAACTCTGTCATATCACAGTTGGCTTTAAATTACAAAAGGAACTTCAACTCTACCATGAAGCCATTATGCAAAGGGTCTAAGTGGCACATTCCTTTGAATCCTCTGAGAACCTCATTCTCTACCTTCTCTGCCATGAAACTGGTCCCTCTGCCCAAAAGACTGAATACTGCTGCTCTGGCAGACTTTGTTTTCATCACTTCAGCACCTCCTCTTAGACTCATGCTAGGCCCTTACTTGGCACTGACTCCGTATAAAATTTCTGGTCATTTTTGTTAAAATATAATATTTTAAGAATTAAAATTGACTTGTAAAATCTTGAATTAGTTTGTCACTCTGAAAATAGCAAATATTCCCTAAGTTAAGAAGGTCATGGATTATTTTTTCTACATGTAAATAAAAGTCTATTAGAAAATATTTCATCATTTTTTTCTACTTAGAAAATAGCATGAAATGATAAAAACTTCTAGAACAATAAAGTCATCAGTTAACCTTAAAAATGCATCTTATGATTGATGGTCTGCAATAAGTGCTTTGACATGGGCATAGAAAGACTTGTGGATGCCTTATTTATAGGGCTTAAGTGAACTATTTTAATCACAAAAGTTTGTTTGCCCTAACATTTCACGCCACTTGTGTGTTCGTTTTGGAAATGATCTTGATAGACAGCAAAGGTGTCCAGCACCCAATGTGAATGGCAGGACAGACAAGCTCAGCATTTGATGCTTCAGGAGCTTTGGTGTCCAGGTCACTCAAAGGCCTAGTGTCCGAGCTCATCCTTTGTGGTTCTGGCCCCTGTGGCCTGTGCCTGGCCTGCCTTCGGTCTTGCACAGCACCTCATGGATGGCTGTTTCATAGGACCGCAGACTGTATCCATATTGGTCTTATCAGTAAATGCTGGATTTGTGTCTTTGGGGATTTTTTTTTTTTTATGTTGGATATTTTAATTTTGTATCGGCACCATGGAACGCAAAGTACCAAAGAATGTGTAAGCTTAACACTTGCCATTTAAAAATAATTATGAAACACCTCATTTAACATGATAAACACATTGCTCTGTTTCACACACTTGAAATTTTCTTTGGAGATGTAGGTGGTCCTCTGCCACTTAGCTTAATTGGTTAGACTCAAGTGCTGATGAGTCTGGAGTTGCTGGTTCATTTTCTGGAGGGGCAAATTAGGCTCCCATATTTAAAAACCCAAGCATAGCCTTTTCCTTCTACTTTGATATCTTGCAGTTAGTAGTGCTCTATAGTTTATGAAAAATATTTTCTCAGATACTGTTTTTTGAGTTTCATGACAATCAAGGTCAGAGAGTTAGTGTATTTTCTTTTTGTCCTCATTTGACAGATAAGAAAATTAATGCCTAAAACAATCAATTTACATGGCACAGAAATCTGCTAGTTCCAGTTCTCTGATTTTAAATCCCATTCTCTTTTCCCTTGGTCTAACCTCAAAACTGTAAGCTGATATTCAGATGCTCTCCTTCCAGAATTGATTGATCTTATCTGGCCAACTTGGATATGATCTAATAGCTGGATGTGTGTCTATCTCATCTTCTGCCTGATAAGAGTACTGCTTTAGATCCCCATGATTTTTATACTGAATCACTGTGGATACCTTTAGCAGCACGATCTCTCTGTGGGAAGAACTGGGGATTACAAATCACACTTCTTATAATGCTAATGAATAATAATTACATCACCATACTGAAGAAAATTAAAATTTAGACCTATGTTAATTGACACACAAAACATGTCACTCTTCAGATTTCAC
This sequence comes from Petromus typicus, assembly GCA_004026965.1. Lineage (NCBI taxonomy): Eukaryota > Metazoa > Chordata > Mammalia > Rodentia > Petromuridae > Petromus > Petromus typicus. The sequence goes on along the minus strand of PVIR01010392.1, from coordinate 1,368 downwards.
TGATGTAGCCCTTACTATGCTGTAAGTCTGTTAGCAGGCCTGCTCTTGTCCTGGCTCTGTCTTTGGTTGGCTAGAGCTGAAGAGCATTTGCTACTCTGTGAGCCCATGAGGAGTAGCTTGGGACCCAGCTTTGATTCTCTTCTAGTGTGGTCCTCACTGACGGCATCTCCTGGGGACAAAGAGTCTGAGTGTCAGCCTGTGCCCAGGCTGGTGACAGCCTCGGGAGATATCAGGAAGGGTGCTGGTCTGAACAAAAAGGAAGGGTATGCATGGGATTTAGTGAGGGACAATACTTGGTCTTCTGCTATGACTTACTGGATTCAGTGTTTTCACTTTCTCAAAATTAGTAGATTTCTGAATCCTCTTTTTTTATTTTTCCCAGGAAATGTTAATCCTGTACAGCTAAAATGTGTGTTTTTTAAAAATGATGAGAATTAGGATGCATAAAGTAGAGTAGATAATGAGCAGTTAGAAGAAAGAACTAAGTCCAACAAGAAAGTGAGAAAACAAATAACTGTTGGGAGAAATATGAGTAAAGTTTTGAGGTATTTCAAAAGCACTCTTTCGTTTCATTTTTATAATAGCCAGTGCTCTTGATAATTTCTCAAAAAAACTTAAACAAAAGCGTATATGATGCCACAATTCTACTTCTAGCTATATTACACAAAGAATTAAAAACATATACTATATTCTCATAATGGTATTATTTCCAAGAGACAGAAGTGAAAACCCAATTTCCCATCAACAGATAAATACACATAATGTCATAGATCTCCATGAAGGAATGTCACAGAGCCACAAAAGGGAATGAATTTCTCACAATATGCTTTAATTTAGGTGGACTTTGACAATAGTACATTAAATGAATTAAATAAGGCATAAAAAATAACAATTGCATGATTCCACTTCTATGAAGATTCTACAGTGGTAAAATTCATGAAGACATGGGATGATGGTTATACAATATTGGGAATATAGCTAATTACACTGAAGTGTATACTTCAAATAATTAATATTGTAACTTATGTATTTTATGTTTCACTAAATATATATTTTAAATTACACAGTGCAGTTGGCTGTTCTCCAGTACATAGTAGAAGGAAACACCTAAGAGAATCAAGCTTCTCTCCATTTCTGCTCTATAATCAACTATCATTTCAAACCTTAGCTGCTGGAAAAACTGGGTTTTAACTTGCCAAAGGCTAAAACTAGATCTAACTCTTTCACCGTGTACCAAGCTAAAATCAAAGTGGATAAGAGACCTAAATATTAAAACAGACACTCTAAACCTATTACAAAACAGGTTAGGTAAAACTCTTGAAGACATTGGCTTAGGGAAAGACTTCATGAACAAAACTTCTATAGCAC
>PVIR01010391.1:0-50192 GCA_004026965.1 Petromus typicus | reverse complement strand
TAGACTAGAAGATCCAGAAACTACTCCAGATACACTGAGCCACTTCATCTTTGACAAAGGAGCCAAAAATCCTCAGTGGAGGAAAGATAGCCTCTTTAACAAATGGTGCTGGAAAAACTGGGCTTTAACTTGCCAAAGACTAAAATTAGATCTAACTCTTTCACCATGTACCAAGCTAAAATCAAAATGGATAAGAGACCTAAATATTAAAATAGACACTCTAAACCTACCACAAAACAGGTTAGGTAAAACTCTTGAAGACACTGGCTTAGGGAAAGACTTCATGAACAAAACTTCTATAGCACAGCAAATGGCTGAGAAAATCAACAAATGGGACCTCATTCTTTTAAAAAGCTTCTGCACAGCAAAGGAAAGCACGAATAGAGCAAAAAGGCAACCAACAATGTGGGAAAAAAAAATCTTTACCAGCTGTTCCTCAGATAAAGGGCTATTATCTAGAATATATAAAGAGCTGAAAAAAATCAGCCCACCCAAATTTAATGACCCAATTCAAAAATGGGCATCTGAAATGAACAGATATTTTTCAGAGGAAGAAGTAAGAGCAGCTAACAAACATATGAAGAAATGTTCAACATCATTAGTCATTCGAGTGATGCAGATGAAAACAACACTGAGATTTCATCTCACTCCACATAGAATGGCTGCCATTTCAGATTCAACCAACAGCAAACGTTGGCGAGGCTGCGGAGAAGAAGGAACCCTTCTCCACTGTTGGTGGGACTGTAGACTCATATAACCCCTGTGGAGATCAGTTTGGAAATTCCTCAAAAATCTAAGATTGGAGGTCCCATTTGACCTGGCCATTGCCCTGCTAGGTATATACACACAAGAATTAAAAGACTCATATCACAGTGACATATGTGCACCCATGTTTATAGCAGCCCAATTTGTGATTGCTACATCTTGGAAACAACCCAAGTGTCCATCAACTAGAGACTGGAAAAAAAAGCTGTGGTTCTTCTATAGAATGGAGTAATATTCTGCCATAAAAAATGATAAGTTTGAATCATTTATACTTAAATGGACATACCTTGAGGATATCCTCATAAGTGAAATAAATAGGTCACAGATAGGTACATATCGCATCTTTTCTCTGGTATGAGAAAATGAAGATGTAAATGAGTCCTAGAATTGTATGTCACATATTGTGAAATAGAAAATACTCAAAGTAAAATAGGGTGAAGGGGGAAAAATAATGATTTTATAGCAAAAAAGAAAGGGAAAAATTTTATGTATTTAGGGGGTGGTAGGGTGGGTGGGGCTATGGGAAAAAATGAGAATTAAGTTGTGTCTTATACTGGTACAATTCCCCATTATGGAGTGCAATCATGATGCATATATGTAATGTACCAATAAAGATTAAAAAAAAAAAAAGGAAAAACAAGACAAGCTACAAAAAAGAAACTAGTAGAAGAGAAAAAATAATGTAGATCAGAGTTCAAATTGACAAAATATAGACTAAAAGAGCTTAACAAGTAACAAATAACCAATGTTCTTAAATCCTTACCCAAACTAACCAAAAGGTAAAGGTCTTTGAATTACTTCATTTAGGCTAAAGAAATAAATACAAGACATACAAATCTGCAATGAGAATTTCAAATTCTTATTTTTTGTAGATAATAGACTCTCACCCTGATACTATTGTATGCATGATCTTCAATGAATTACTCAAGAAATAGCTCAAGCTGTTGGTCAGTTCTCTATATTGACGGCTGGGTTAATACCCATTCCTCTGCTTACTTGATTTCAATGAAAATACACTCATTTGCTCTCTGTGACTTCACTGAACACTGCCACATGTGTGCCATGCAGCACACTATACTGAGGCATCTGTGATAGTTATCTTAAATTTTTTTCTTCCAGTTATAAAAAAGAAGAGAATATCTGAAATTCACATACAGTGATCACTCCTATTTCTCATTCTCTTTCAAAGAAAGAAATATCTTCCTGGGATGTCTCTGTATGTGTCTTCAATGAGTGAAGGAAATGGAGTTTGTTCCCACTGTCCAAAGCCACTGCAGTTTGGAGGAAGGAATTTCAGATCTGTAATATTCCTATGAATCAATCTCATTCTAGAAAAACTTACTAGAAAAAGTCTTTAGTGGGAGAAGAGAGTGGCCTCCAGAAAATGTGACATATTAGTTGATGCTACCTTGACAACAATAAGATTAAACATTATTTCATATTAGAATATGTCTCTCAGTGTATGTGGAAACCAGAGTAGAAGACTAGGATTTAGGTTAAGGATTAACTTTCAACCCCTGACTCCTACCTGCAAAATAAGCATAGAAAACCTGGAATACAGGTTACAAATTATGACACAATCCTCACATTCCTTCGGATTATTCTTTTTCTGATAAATTTGATATAGCCTATTGTTTTGATGAAGGACTTAAGAGCTCTGCAATGAAATTATGACATTCTTACTAGTGTGAATCAGTCACTAAATTGGTGGAACACAGGACCTGTGGTTACAGAACACAAAGTATACAGCTTTGTTTCACTCCAATTTTTAATCTGCATCTGTGCTTTTCACTCTCCTCTGTAGTTTTGCTTTCTCTCATTCCCATTTTCTTCTCTCTGTATTTATGGCTCATGGAGGCTGCTTAGTCCAACACCTCACTTTGAAGTTTAAAGCTGGATTGAACTTAACTTTAACTTATATGGAGACTATATTTTCCACTTCCTAATTCACTGATTCTGATATTTATATATCTGAGATATATATATATATATATGTATATAATTGCATATAATAATTCAGATATATATGTGTGTATGTGTGTGTGTTCTTTATAAAATATATAAATATCACTTCAAAACTCTCTTATCTGATTGCCCACATACTGAGTCTACCAGAAGGCAATAAAGTGGCTGACTGTCCTTTTACACTCTTCCAAATGGATGCTAAAGCACTACTCATGAGCTGACACCACTTCAAGAGACCAGCAATGCGGTGATGTGTTACCAGAGATTGTCAAACTATGTCCCTTGAGACTAAGGCATCCTTCTGGAGAAATCAGTCGATAAAATGAAACATGAACTACAAAGCCAAAGGAGTATATTACTTACAGGCCATGAAATTACTTGAAAACTTAATTATGGAAAAAGGATGAGATGGTTCAGGGCAGGAGGTCAACTGTGCTTCTGGGTTTTATTTTTAATAATATGAGAAAAATCTTTTCATGTGTAATGAAAGACTAGAGGCATTTCCATTAAGTTTCTTAATATATACTTACTAATTAAAAGCCTTTTTTAACCTTTAAATGATGAATTACTGGTAAATATTCCTATAATATTCACATACCTGGCATAATTTCTTTTAAGGCAGAAGTTTGCAGTCATAGAATTATTTATTAAGAAGAGTAACAGAACTCTTAATAAGGTACTAGAAATGAGTTCCTGTGGCACATTCTAAACTCAGCCTCTTGAAAATACTCAATTAACACCATGTTGAGATGTATCTGTGCCCTACTCACTACTCACGAAATGAAAACACACGTTTTTAGTCTTTCTAATGCTTAATCTTAAATGGTAAATTTTTCCCTAGAGAAAACATCAAAAGACAAATTCCCTTAGTGGTATTTTATAATTAATATTAATATCTGTGGACAGGCCATGTAAATTCTTCTAGATATAGCATATGCAAATGTGTTTTTGCATATCTTTGAAGTGGCTGTTATTAAATGCAGATATCATCTTTGCTTGGGGCTGACCATTAAAATAATTTTTACAAAATAACAAAAGATGCTCTATGTTATTTTCTGGATGGTTTGTTCTAATAAATTTTCTTTGACAGGGAATGTGAAAAATGCTTTAACCCATTCCATAAATTATATTCATACAGTGTGGGCCTCTGAAATAACAGAAGTTTTTAAGTAATAGAAGTCAATTTAAAGATAAAAATATCATTAATCTTGGACAAAAATCCATCTCAAATTAAAAAATTCTACCCCACAAATTTGGATTTAATGTGATAAAATACATTATCCCAATTGATGAATAACTTCACAATATTTCTTCACTTTTATCATATTTGAAATATCTCCTTAAATTACATGTGATGAAATTTTTTTCTAGCTACAGTAAGTAGAAAATTATACACATTTTTCACAGCAAAATGTTCTTCAGAATACGGAGAAGTGTCCATATATGTATACCAGATGCCTTATATAAAGTAAATGAGCCAATAAATATTGACCAGATTAAACTTGGGGAAAATATTAGATTTGAATTTAAAGATGGCATACTATCTGCCCTCCACTTCTGTCTGATGGTTAGAGTGTTTTTTCAAAGAGAAATGACTGCCACTTGATATAACTGGAAAGCTATTAGAAAGTCATGACCCTGAAGCCTGGAGCAGGAAGCTAAAGTAGACCATATACATTTTGTTCTTTGGCAAAACCTTTGCAATGATAAGAGAAATTATTTGATAATCTTTAAGAAAACCACATATAGCATAAGGGAGAAAAAAGGATTGGTGAGTTGTAAAAAGTGACTTAGCACCAATATTTTCCCAAATTTTAGACTGATCACTAAATATGGAACCCTAGAAATTCTTAAAGTGTTCATTGACTTTCACTTCTGTATAAGACTTAGTAAAGTGGAAAATATTTAAAAGGAAGAGCGTGTAGGGGTAAATAATGAGGGAAAAAAAGAATGTGATAGTAATAAAGAAAAAAGGAAACAAAGATTATACATATGGGGAGATTGCAGGGTGGGTGGGGAAAGGGGAAAAAATGAGAATCAAGTTTTGTCATATTCTGGTACAAACTCTTAATGATGAGTGTGATGATGATGTGTATTCATAATATACCAATAAAGATATTTTTTTTAAAAAAAATTTAGTAAACTGGAATATAAAATAATGATTTTAACAAGTCTCTCTACATAAAGGTCATGACATGGTGTGTTAGGGAAATTGGAATTCAGCGGAGCAAACACTCTGAAGATTCAGCCTCAGCTGTAGGTTATACTTGGAATTCTCATGGCTTTCTCCATTCACTGTCCTCTAACATCGATCACTGCATTACAAAGGGAACATGTAATCCAGACGTGATATGGAAATAAAAATATGGAAATGATTAATAAGCTAGGATGTTAAAATTTATAGGCAAAGATTTCCAAAGCTGAGTAACTCCTTTCACTCTAAAGCACAACTATGAAAAATTTCAGATATAATAGTTCTTTAAATTGGTATCAGAAAGAGGTATTTCATCAAGAGCTTATGGTTGACATTCTGTCTGAGGCAAAATAAAACTATGAAAGACCTTATTCCTATCAGTATGACAGAAAATAGACCCTGAAAAACAGACCATTGATAAGATACTAGATAATGTATGTATATAATGGAGCCCTGCCTTATGAACTAAATTATTTCCATAATTCTCATTGTAAATCAGACTCAACAAGAAACAAAACTTCCCCATGAAGACACTGACTGTTGAACTGTTGAACTACTGATTTCTAAGTCATTCATTTCTCTAACTCGATTTGTGACCAGATTAGTGAAAAGTATCAACTTCATGACAAGATATATATCGATACATTTATATCTATCTATATCTATCTGTACCTATCTATATATATACATATATATGTATCTATCTATATTTATACATCTATATCTATCTATGTATAGATAGATACATATACATATATATAAACAAGAATATTTTATATTTAGGATTTTTTTCTCAGAAATCAGACTAGTTAATTTTTTAAAAATAAAGCTTTACTTAGGCACAATTGAAATTTAATAAATTGCATTTAAAGTGGCTGACGATATGTTCTGATAAATATATTTATGAAAAAATTCATTGAAGTCAAGATAATGAAAATATCTATTTAACAAATGTTTTTGTAGATTCTTCTGTAGCTTCCTCCTTAAACTTCTTCCAAAACTTTCCTTCAAAGACAAATGCTGATTTGCCATTTTGTTAGTTTGCATTTTGTACAATTTAATACACACTATACATATAATATGTATTCTTTTAACATCACATCTTTAGTCACAGTAATTATTTTGAAGTTTGTAAGTTTAAGGTATATATCATAGTTCATACTTTTATTGATAGATGACATCTTTTTATAGGAATATTCCACATTTTATCTGTTTATCAGATGATGAGCATTTGGGTTATTTCTAGTCTATCACTTTTACAAGTAAAGCTGCAGTGTGCAGACATGTACCAATTTTTGGCTGCACGTTTTTATTTTCCTAAGTGCATACTTAGGGACCAGGTATGTATTGAACTGTTTTTGAAGAAGCACTGAATTATTTTCTAAAGCAATTGTAACCTATCACATCCTCATTGGCAGGGATACAAGTTCCAGGTCATCCACAAACTTGCCGACAGTTTTATGGCTGGGCTTATTAATTTCAGCCATTCTAACACTTTTAGTATGAGTCTCAGTTTGGTTTATATTTGAAATTTCCTAGTGACTATGGTGGTGAATATCTTTCCATCTGCGTGTAAGCCATCTGTATGTCTTTCTGAAGAAGCATTAACTGTAATGTTCTCACTGAAGTGTCACTCTGAGGCACTGGCTCATTTTTCTCGGGTTGGTTATTTAATTATTGTTGAATTTTCAAGGATTTTCATTATCCAAATGTTGTGTAGTTGGCTGAATGAAATAGGATGACAGAAAAAGCAACATAAATCAATAGAGATGACTGAAAGCCATGAGAGAATGACCAGATTTGAGTGCTTTTTCTCTCAGTATTTGTCAGATTTCCCCATTTTTATATCTTGTAAATTTTTATTTGATATCGGAAACTATGATTTTAACTTTTTAGGATGTCAGACATTTCTGCATTTCTAGAAATATTCTTTAGCTTTCTCCTGTGCTATAGTTAAGTCAGTTTCTAATTATGTGATCCTTTGAAGTCTTGTTTTTATGATGTCTAAATGAACTCAGTCTAAAGACACTTACATCCAACTAGTCAAGACTTTTTCTGTCCCTATTATGCCCCATAAAATACTTACTTTGCAATCTGACTGGAAGAACCAAGGCACCCTTCCTGATCCATTATTTGCAATTATGCTACTACTGTCACTGCAACATCTAAATTTTTGACAAGAGATTTGTATATAAATATGTCATGTGATGTATAAAAAGGAATATTAATGACCAGTGATGAAGAAATATGTTTAGTGTGGCACTAGAGTAAATTATTACTAAATCTTTAGCCTAATAAAACAGAACAAAATAGGAAAACTATTCTTAGTATGTGCATTTATAGGTGTATTTTGTTTTGGTTTTTTGTTTTTTGACAGAGTCTCACTTTGTAGTTCAGGCCGGCCCACAACTGACTATGTAGCCCAGGAAAACCTCAAACTCACAGCACTCCTCCTGTCTCTGCCTCCTGAGTGCTGGAATTACAGGCATAAGCCACCATTCTGGCATTGTGAGCCACCATACCAGGGATCAAATTTGGGACCTTACTATTCCCAGGCAGACATCAGAACCACTGAGCTAAATCCCTGGCCCTAAAGATGCACTTTTTGTGCTAAAATGTGAAATCATAAATGCTTAAAACACTTCAAAACAATTAAGGAAATATTTTCCTGATTCTGAGAAGTAAACATTTTTATTTTGTTTCATTGTATAAATAAGATAGGCCACCATAATTGGAAATTTTATAAGGTATACCATAAAAGAAACATAAAATTCTATTTTAATACATTATAAAGGGACAATCCCACATTCACTGATCAAAAAAAATTCAGAAAAGGCAATAAAAACATATTGTTGTATAGATTATGTACAAATATTTACAGAAGTATACATTTCTACCTGCTAGAAAATTGATCAAATTATATGAACAGGCATCAAAAATCCAGCATAAATGAATAAATGATATTTAACATTAGGAAATGCATGTGAAAGTTATAAAGAAAAAGCATTTTATACATTAAAAATGAACAAACAGTCTTACTGAGATTGTAGAGCAGAGAGAATTAATCTATTGATAAGTGTTGTGAATGCAAACATTTTGGATATTTATTTTATCTTTAGCTCTTAAAATTAATTATGTGTCTTCCCCTAAAAAAATAGCAGCATAAGTACAGTTCAATGCTCTGAAAAAAATAAAAGTGAAAATTTCATTATGCGGATATAAATCTTGCTAGTGTCCTAGGGGTGAGTTCTTAGGCATAATAATATGTTTGACAATTCAAGTATGGTTAGAAAGAGGCAACATCCTCATCTTAGGTCACCTTAGAACTAATAGTAAAACCTAGGAAAAGATTTAAACTATTATCATTTTAGCCAAATGTGGTGCCGCATGCCTGTAACCCTAGGTTCTCATAAGGCTGAGGCAAGAGAATCATTGTGAGTTCAAAGCCAGCCTGGACTGCAGAGTGAGTCTTTAAAGTCAGCCTAGAATATAGAGCAAGACCTTGTCTCAAAAAGCTAAAGCCAAAAACAACAAAAAAAGCCCCACAAAATTCTATGACCATTTTTTAGAAATTAAAAGAACTGTGTATAGAAGAATTTTATTTTCTGTTCATGGTACCAAAACTAAAGCTAGACAATAAATATTTCAGAAAAAATTATTTTTATTATTTCAATAAAATAATTGCCTAATTATAAAGTGATTTTTTAAAAAAGAATATAGCAGTCTTAAAAATATCACACTTTACAGGTAAAGGTTTATATCTCTAGTTACTCCTAGATTATTAGGAAAACTAATTATATATAATATATATATAGAAACATATATATAGAAACATATATATATATATATATATATATATATGTTTCTATGTGGAAGATTAGACATACAAATGAAAAAAAATTGTTGAATTTCATGAAAGTATTTCAAAACTTCTCAGTTACTCCTACAAATTCTCTGGAAGTAGACATCTATAATAAAATTTAAAAGTTAGCAAAAATATATTGTACCATTAATGTACATTATAAGAAGAGTTCAGTGGAAATAACATAGCCCTAAAGAATATAATTTAGCACAATAATTTCTTTTTATCCAAATACACAATCTACCTATAAAGGTAATTTCATCCACCCTTTCCTTTTTCATCTGTTATGCACCCAGGAGGCCATGAGAAGAATTTGAGCTCAAAAAATATGGTAAAAGTAATTGCTTCAAAGATACTATACTGTGTCACACAAGTGTCTAAGATTGTGCAATTCCTTGGATAACTGCTGATTTAGAAGTGCAATTTCTGTCAGAGTGGATTTAAATTAGCAGCAGGTGTACTGAGCACATGGGAGAGAATTTAGACCAAGTTTAAGCAATTAATAGATTGTGTAAACTGGTCTGATTTCTCTATCTAGAGACATAAAATACAATGATATTTCCTCAAAAGATGGAAGTGAGAATAATGTGACAAATTTTTGTGTCTGTGACACAACTTATCATGAAAAAGGGTCTTAATCAAGTTGTTATTAACAAAACAGGAATCAGAATCTAGTATGTTTTCTTATTCACACCAGCAGGTCCTATATCACACTTAAGATATTAGAAAAGAAACATTGTAGCTTGAAATAAGAACTTTAATCACTAAGTAAACTTATGTATCATTTTATAAAACTAGAAAGAAAAATTATATGAAATGCTATTTTATTTCTTACATGAAAAATTAACAGTTATTTTAAGTAGGTCAAATATACCTTAATTTATATTTAATTATAAAGTTGAAATGATAATTGTATATTACCCCCCAAAAAATACATACTTGTTTATATTTGGCAGACAGACTTCCAGGACAGCTCAAATATTCCCATACATTAATGTGAACACTTTGGTCCCCACTCTCAACTTCCAGTACTGCCAAAATGTGTCGCGTGGTGGAATGTTACTTCTCTAATTAGAACATTAACCAGTTAATTTGGATTTAATGAAACAGAAGATGTTCTAGTCGGTCCTGTAAGGCCACGTGAACCCTTTTTTGTCCTCAGAAGATTGACACCAAGTGAGCTACAAGGACTAATAGGAGTAGAGTTGGAAAATAAGAGCCTGTGCGTGTTGACCAGCCAAGGAAGCAGGCATCTCTTTGTCCTTGGTTACAAGAAAGTGAGTTTTGTAGAGAGAAAATTCACTCTTCAAGAATCCCTGCTTCAGAAAAATGATCCCAGCAACAACATGGATTTGGCCTTACCAAACCTTAAATTGGTAACGCAGTTAATCCCTGCCTATAAATAGGACTGAGGGAAGCTGTCGGAATTGTGCTTAAAGCATGATATTTGTAAAGATATTTGAATACAGCATTATAAACCTAAATTTTAAAATTGGTCTTTGATGATATAAAGTGGCAAAGTAGCATGTGGTTCTCAAGGGTTTTCTTCATATTTATATTATTTTTAAAATTTATATACTTAAAGAAGTCTGTCCATTTTTAAATTATAACAAATAATTTGCTGTAACAAATTACCAGATATGCAGTGCTAATGTCAAATGCAGCATGTTCCTACAAAACTAAAATAGAAAGTTCTCAGAAATCATTTTCATCACCTTCTCATTTGTATGCAGTGCCTGCATCCTGTTAAGTGCTACTCAGATAAACAATCCCAAAGAAAATGAAATAACATGCAAACTTCTTGAAGTAGAAAAAATATATTACAGCCTTCCAATAAAAGTAAAGATACTGAAATGAACAGTGTTTTTGTACCACTCTGTATCTTAGGAGTTTAAATTATTACACAAAATTGAAATTTCTTGCTTGAATACTTTAATAAATAAAAATATACATCCTGATGCTTCTCTCTTTGCATTTTGTGTTCATTTGTCTCCTTCACAAGTACTAATGACTCATTCCTGCGTGAAGAAGTGTGAGTACTTCAAAGGGCCTGTGGTGATTGGAAGGAGGTATGTAAAATCCATTTACATGAAAGGGAGTTTACCTTTTATGTTAGTGGAAAACAAGGAAGTTTAGCACAACTCATGATAACAATAATGAATTTTTTGTGATTTTTATTGAAAGAATCAAACTCTGTCTTTCTTTAGTCTTTTGAAATATTTTCTCAAATCTTTAACTTCTTTATGGACTAATACTTCTAAGATATAGAAATAATCTGCCTTTTTATTACCTTCCTCAGGTGTCATTTATTCAGTAACCTTGCACAAGTGAGAGGGAATACAACTAAGTGTTTCACACAAATCTACCAATTTCATGTAGTATATTAAACCATATCAGAAGGTATTGGAACTTATCTTTGCAAGTAATTTCAAGATTTCCTTCGCATCATTAATACTTTATTATTTCATGGTCATAGATTTCATAGAGAGTGCAATAGTCAATACCTTCCTGGAATTTGGGACATACACAGTTAATTTACCCTCCAGGATGCCTACAGTGGCTTCAAATCACTCCAACATTGTAGGACAAGATATGTGTCCTTTTCAAATTAAAATGCCACAGCTCATCATTATGTTAAAAATAATATTTTCATATGGTAGTAACGTGTAATCTCAAACTACTTTTTATTTTGTATCTCTGTCATTTACATTTCACTAGTAAGGGGGTTAAATATTTTTAACTGATTTTATTAGTACCTTTAATACATAAGTTATGATCCCATTCAGCATTGAGAACCTGCACCTGTACATGATGCGTCTTGATTCTCATTTTTTCAACATTTTCCTGCCATTTCTACAATCACCACATCCTGTATATATAAGCTCTGTTTCATTTTCACTATCATTTTTTCTTTCCTTTCTTTCCTTTCCCATAACCACTCTTTCCCTTTTCCTTCTGCATATTTTGTTCCTATTTCACATTTTGACATTCATTTACACCTTCAGAATTTCATGCTAAAGAAAAGTTACAACATTTACACATCTGTGTCTTATTTCATTCGTGAATATGTCCTCAAGGTGCATCCATTTGAGTATAAATGATTCAAATTTATTATTCATTATAGCTGAGTAATACTACATTTTGTAAAAAACAAAAACAAAAAATAGATCTTCTTTATTCATCCCCCCCCATTCGTGGACATTCAAACTGTTGCCAAGATTTAGCTAACACAAACTGAGCTGCTATAAGCATGGTTGCACATACATCTATGTGATAAGGCTCTTTTAATTTATTTGTGTATAGGCTCAACAAGGGAATGGCAGGGTCAAATGTGACCTTGAGTCCTAGTTTTTTAAGGAATCTCCACAGTGATCTCCACAGGGCTTGTACCAATCTATACACCCACCAGTAATGAAGAAGGGTTCCTTTCTCCCTAATGATGTGCCATCATTTGTTATTGGTTGATTTTATGACAGCAGTAATTCTTTGTGGAGTGAGATGAAATCTCAGTGTTGCTTTCATTTGCATCTTTCAAATGACTAGTGATGCTGAACACTGTTCATTTTAGAAGCCCATTTTTGAATTGGGCCTATCTATTTCAGGGGGCTGATTTTTAAAGGTCTTTATGTACTCCAGATAGTAGCTTTTTGTCTGAGAAACAGGTGGCAAATATTCTTCACATATTGTAGACTGTCTTTTCATTCTGTTAGTGGTTTCTCTTGCTGTGCAGAAGTTTTTCGGGAAGATGAAATCCCGTTGTTCTTTCTGCTGGTTCCCATGCTGCTAAGGTTTTGTTCACAAACTCCTTCCCTATCCTTATGTCTTCAATATTTCTAACTAATCTGTTTACCAGCCAGGTTAGTATTTCTGTTTCAATACTTAGATTTCTAATCCACTTTGATTTTAGTTTCATGTGTGGAGAAAGAGAAAGATCTACATTTAATCCTTGGCAAGTTGAAACCCATTTTTTCCAGCACCATTTGTTGAAGAGACTTTCTTTCTGCATTGGTTTCTTTGTCAAATATGAGGTGACTTGGTGTATCTGGAGTTGTTTCTAGATCTTCTAGTCTGTTCCACTGGTCCTCGAGTCTGTTTCATTGCCAGTACCAAGCTGTATTTCTCACAGTGTCTTTGTAGTATAGTTGAAAATTGGGGATTGTTGTTTAGAATTGCATTTGTTATTCTAGGTCTCTTTTGGTTCCAGATTAATTTTTGGATTATTTTCTCTATCTCTGTGAAATTTAGTGTTGGAATTTCAATCAGAATATATATAGCAGTTTTGGGAGTATGACCATTTTGATGATATTGTTTCCTCCTACCCAGAAACAAAGGGTGTCTTTCTTTTTTGTGATATCTTCTTTGATCTCCCTTTTCAGTACGTTGTAGTTTTCAGAGTAGAGTTCTTTCACCTCCTTTGCTAGACTGATTCCTAGATATTTCCTTTCTTTGGATGCTATTGTGAAAGAAATTGATGCCCTAATTTCTCTTTCAGTGAGTTCATTGTCCGTGGATTAAATGCTATTGATTTTTGAGTGTTGATCTTATATCTAAGTATTCTATTAGATCTGGTGATTAAATTTTTTGGTTGAAAATTTAGAATCTTCTATATAAAGTATTATCTCACCAGAAAATAATGACAGTTTAACTTCTTTCTGAACTATCTTTATTCCTATTTTTTCTTTTGCCTGTCTAATTATGGTGGCTAATATTTCCAAATCAATATAGAACAGGAGTGATAATAGTGAATATTCTTGTGTTCTTCCTGATCCTAACATGAAAGGTTTTGGGTTTTGGCTATTTAGTATGATGCTGGCTGTGAGTTCACATAGATAGATTTTACCATTTTGAGAAAAAGACCATCTATCCCATCTATTCTGTAGGGTTTCTGGGTAGATGCATATCAATATCTATTCCTAAAATGCTCAATTTTAATTTAATTACAAGTAGTTTTGGAAAGAATTCTCAGGAGACTGTGTAAAAATTTCCTTATAAAGCCCAAATAAAAGATATGTAGAGGAAATTGTTTCTTTCAGTAGACTACATGTTAACATATTTTAAATTATAAAATAATTTTCATGTTTGTATTATTGAATTAATTACTCTTCTTCATTGTTATTTTAAATAGAAAAGAAATTCATAATATCTTCTTTCAAAAACATATATTAATGAAAAATATGACTTAAACAATAGTCACATAATTGCCCTTAATTAAAATCACTAATGTCCTATGACTGCAAATCAATGTCAAAAGATTTTCCATATCTTTTCACTAACATTGTTATTCAAATATGTATCATTAATGATTTTCTTTCAAATTTCAATATGTTTTCTAACATAGTAAACAATAATAATTACTATATCTCAGAATTCACACTCAAATTACTATTCCAATCATATTTCTATTCTAAGAATTTTCTAGGTTTCTACCCCAGTTAAAGCTTTTGTAAAATTAAAAATTATGAAAAACAAATAGAAATACTTTTAACAGACTATATAATTTTATTGTTTTAAAAATACTAGATATTGGTTCTTCCTACACAGGAGCAAGGTATGTCTTTCCATTTTTTGATGTCTTCTTCTGTCTCCTTTTTCAGAGTGCTGCAGTTTGGGGAATAGAAGTCTTTTATCTCCTTTGTTGTATTGATTCCTAGATATCTCATTTTGTGGGTGTGCTATTGTGAAAGGGACTGACTTCCCAATTTATATCAGTTGATCTGCTGTTTTTGTTTACCAAGGCTATTGATTTTTGAGCACTGACTTTGTAACCAGCTACGCTACTTAATTCAGCTATTGGGTACAGCAGATTTTTAGTTGAGTTTTTAGGATCCTCTAGATAGAGTACCATGTCATCAGCAAATAATGACAATTTAACTTCTTTTCCTATCTTCATTCCTTTTATTTCTTTCTCTTGCCTATTTTCTAATATTTCCAGGACTATATGAAACAGAAGTGGTGAGAGTGGACATCCTTGTCTTGTTCATGATCTTAGTGTAAAAGGTTTCAGTTTTTGACCATTTAGTATGATGCTAGCTGATGGTTTCTCATCAAAATGGCTATACTCCCACAACTATTATATAGATTCAATGTAATCCTGACTGAAATCCCAACAGCTTATTTCACAGATCTAGAGAAAAAATCCAAACATTCATATGGAACCATAAAAAATCTAGAATAGTGAAAGCAATTCTAAGCAACAAGGACATGATGGGAGGTATTATGATCCTGAACTTGAAAATATACTATAAGCCACCATGACAAAAGCTGCATGGTACTGGAAAAGTAACAAACCTGAGGATCAGCAGAGTAGATTAGAAGATCCAGAAACTACTCCAGATAAATTGAGTTACTTCATCTTTAACAAAGGAGCCAAAAATCTCCAATGGAGGAAAGATAGTCTCTTTAACAAATGGTGCTGGAAAAAACTGGGCATTAACTTGCCAAAGACTAAAGTTAGACTTATCTCTTTCACTGTGTACAAAGCTAAAATCAAAGTGGATAAGAGACCTAAATATTAAAACAGAAACACTAAACATTGCAAAACAGGTTAGATAAAACTCTTGTAGACATTGGCTTAGACAAAGACTTCATGAACAAAACCTCTATAGCAGAAGAACTGGAAGAAGATATCAACAAACAGGATCTCACTCTATTAAGAAGCTTCTGCACAGCAAAGGAAACCACCAACAAAGCGAAAAGGCAACCAACAATGTGGGAAAGACTCTTTACCAGCTGTTTCTCAGACAAAGGGCTAATATCTAGAACATATAAAGAGCTTAAATAAATCAACCCACCCAAATTTAAAGACCCAATTCAAAAATGAGCATCTGTAATGAACAGACACTTTTCAGAGGACGAAGTATAAGAATATGCACATGTATAGAATATGCAGCTTAGAAGTATATGAGGAAATGCTCAATATCACTGTTGATTAAAGATATGCAGATGAAAACAACACTGAGATTTCAGTCCACTGCACAAAGAATGGCTGCTATCTCAGAATTAGCCAGCAACAAATGCTGGCAAAGCTGCAGAAAAATGAACACTTTTCAACTGTTGGTTGGAATGTAGACTCTTACCACCCCTGTGGAAATCAGTGTGGAGATTCCTCACAAAGCTAAGATTGAAAGTCCCATTTGACCTGGCCATTGCTCTGCTAGCTATATACACAAAAAAATTAAAAGATTCATATCACAGCAACATATGTGCACTCATGTTTATAGCAGCTCAGTTTGTGATTTCTAAATCTTGGAAACAACCTAAATGTCCATCAACTGGAGGCTGGGTAAACAAGATATAGTTCTTTTATAGAATGGAGTATTATTCTGCCATTAAACATGGTAAGATTGAGTAGTTCATACTCAAATGGATGTACCTTCCAGACATCGTCATAAGTGAAATAAATGGGTCATAGATGTGTAAATGTCGTATAGTTTCTCTGATAGGAGAAAAGGAAGATATAAATGAAGTATATATAGTTGATATTGTGAAATAGGAAATATTTAAAGCAAAAAAAAGTTATATGAGTAAATAACGAGGAGGAAAAGAATGTGATAGTAATAAATTAAAAATGGAAACAAGGCTTATGTATATAGGGGTAAGGTTTGCTGTGTGGTGGGGGAGGGAAAAATGAGAATCAAGTCATGTCATATTCTGGTACAAACTCTCAATACTGAATGTGATGATGACGATGTTTATACATAATGTACCAATAAAGATTTGAATAAAAAGAATAACTAGATAATTTCAATCTGTGAGGTGACAAAATGAAATAGATATGAAGTTCAATGATTATTCTCATAACTTTAAAATGTTTAATATAGTGAGTTTTAAATAAAATGTGTATATACAATTTTCTAAAAAAAATAATAGTTTCTATAGTCTGTGGAAAACCTTTTCACTTAAGTCAGTAAACTTACCAAGAATTCTACATTTTTCCTGCTTATCTGTCAGAAGAAACTACAAATACATCTTAAATGTTTTCCTCTTATGTATGACATAGCATGTGTCTCATGTATATATATTAGTTGAAATGTAGGTTTTCTTTAGGTTTATAGTATTTTTAAATGTATATACTTAAAAAAATCTACCCCATCTTTTAAAGAAAGTTATTAGCTGTGTGTGTGTATATAGTATATATGACTGATTTATTTCATATATATATAATAAATGGGTTATATATAGATATAGATATAGATAGCATAGATAGATAGATAGATATGTCATTTGCTATTAAAATTACCCCAAGTTTAGAAAATTAAAATGACAGATTTTATGTTTTTATAGTTCTCGAGGTGAAAATCTGAAATGAGTTGTCCAGGCTAAAGTTCAGTGATTGTTGGGTTTGATTTCTCTAGGAGATCTCAGGAATAATTCATTTTTTGCCTTTTCTAGCCTCACTAGGCCTACATTGCTTTACTCTTTCCATCATCCCTTCTCCTGCTGTCTTTGATCTTCTGGTTATATTTCCCATGGATTCATGATTTAACCAGACTCCCTGAACACCTCACTATTACAGCCCCATCTCAGTGTCGTTACCTGAGTCACATCTAAGAGTACTGTTTCCCCTGCCAAGTAGGATATCCAAAACTTCTGAGGATTAGAACTTGGGTGTTTTTTGAGCATCATCATTTAGTTTCCATGGAAGCATCTATTTGACCTTTAAAACGAGAAAATACTACTTAAGTTGCTGTCTACAAGTTAGTAAAGCTTTATCCCTTTTTTGGAAAAGGGAGCTACTTTTCATACAGTAAGTTCATATATGCTACATATCGAAACGGGGAGGAATCTATAACATAATTTAGTTTTATTCAAAAGAATAACTATCAAAAAATGTCTTCAGAACACTTTGAATTATTTTTGTCTATGATTTTTTTTTTTTTTACTAAATAAGGTTTGTGTGTTATTTGGATGTACCATTCAAATATTCAAAAAATTGGTCTAAAATTTTTATTAAAAATGAAAGAAATTCTCTTTCACCTGACACTATATCCTGACCTTAAATTTGAAGACTATCTTTACCACCAGAAGGACTATAAAACACACTTTAAAATTGACCTCATAGAGAATTCAAAAGATGTGAGGAATACCTTAATCCACAATCCAGGGAGTTTTCTACCTTCAAGGATTTTCTCTGCCTCAGCTTATCACAGCACCAGGCTTTGAAAGAAAATTATCATTGAGGTGTTTAGGTAGCAAGGAAATTATTTAAAATAACTGAATAAATATTTATATAAAAATATTTTCAGAATACTTTGGTGTCTTCCTGTTCCATTATTTATGTTCTCTACTTTGCATTATTCTACTATACCTCAGTTTCTGATCAAAACCTAGAAAATAAATGCAACTAATTTATGTACCAGATTCATTGCAATTAACTGATATGTACATTATCACTATAAATACATTGTCAGCATTATTTTGTCTGTAGAATTACTATTTATTTCATGGGTATAGAAATTACCAAAGTAGAAAAAAATACGCAACTCTTTTCTTAGATTCTAGCAACAGAAATGAAGGTTTTGAAAAATAAACCTTTCCATTCAAAAACATTAAGATGTTTTAATTATTTTTTTTAGTAATGGCTAATTAGAGGTGTCTAAATTAAATTATAAACCCAAATGCCAATGCAAGTTTATTCAGGACTTTATAAATTATTTACTGACTAAACAATTTTAGTAAGAATTACATTCATTTCATTCAGAAAATAATACTCAGTCACTTATAATCTTTTGGACACTGATTTGAGAACTAAGTGTTGAGCACAGAGAAAACAGAAAATTCCTGTCTACCTTGTATTCTGCTGAACCTAGCTAGTGTGGTCAGTGAAAGCTGATTGTTCTTGCACTGCATCAAACTCAGTGAAGTCATGTATGTGATGTACACCTCCATAATAGAATTATTGACACTACAAAGCTACAAAGTAGACTGTATGGATGTGAGTACATCTTTTTTTTTTTTTTTTTTTTTTTTTTGAGACAGGGTCTCGCTTTGTAGTTCAGGCTGGTCCTCAACTTGGCCTTGAACTCACAGCAATCCTCCTGCCTCTGCCTCCTACGCGTTAAGATTACAGGCATGAGCCACCACACCTGGCATTGTGGTATGTGGTAGTGATCGCTGGTGAACATGAGTCACCTAACCCAGTATTGTTGTATGTGGTGGCCAGGGATCGAACCCAGGCCCTTGCACTTGCAAGGCAGACACTGGAATCACTGAGCTCAATCTCCAGCCCTGGAGTTGAGTACTTTAAATAGATGAAGATAAAGATGGAGATTATGAAATTAAAATGCCTTTTTATATTTTCAAAAGTCAGGGAAATGAAGATGAAGATGGAAAAGAAACTGCCAATCATTTGGAATTAGTAAAAGCAAAAACAAATCATGATGAAAATTGGGAGGAAAAAGTTTAACCTCTAACCAATGTGAAAGATATTTTATATTATAGTTGGCATGCTCAAATAGGAAACTCAGGGAGGATTAATTCATAAAGAGATTATTCACAAAGGTGAAAGTGCACCCATAACTGATACAGTAATCATGGGCTAGAAACAGCCAGATATTCACTCAAAATATGAAAGAGATGAAGCAAAATAGAAAGTGGTCAAGTTACTACTGGTAAATGGGAAAAGGCCCATACTACTTGTGTCTTCCTTCATAAGCTTTCTCAACACTGGGACAAAATGCTGAAAACCTGCAATTTAAAGGAAGACAGATTTTTTAACTCTTAAGAAAATAACAGAAGATATAATGAAAGAAGAAAAAGCATCTAGATCTTAACAGCAAGTGAAGTCAAAGTGCACAGGGCAGATGAGCAGCAGGCTGGGAACTCAGGCAGGAGATCCCATCATACTTCTCAGGCACTATTTCTCTTAATCTGGGGCCAGGGATTTGGCTCAGTGGTTCTGGTGCCTGTCTTGCAAGCGCAAGGACCCGGGTTCAATCTCCGATTAACCACATACCATACTGGGTGTGGAGACTCACGCCCAGCAGCAATCAGTACCACTTTAATCTGAAAACCTCAGTCTTAGTTCTGCAAACTGACTGGATTAAGATTGCCCACATTATAAAGGATAATTTGCTTTATTTACAATGTAATTATAAAGTAAATCAAACATACACACACACACACACACACACACACACACACACACACACTTCACACCTTCACAAAATTATTTATGGCGTTTGACCAAACTCAGTGTCATAGTACACCCAGTAACTATTACCACCAGGAACTAAAATCTTTTAAAAATAAGTACAGGATTTCATACAAGTAGAACAATCAAAACATAAGAGGAAAGAAAAGGAAAAGGAGAAAGGAGAAAAAAAGAAAAGGCAAAAAGAGAGTAGCTGACTTAGATCTATGAATGTAAATTTAAGTTTTGGAAGTAGACAAAATATGAGTGATTTTAAAATAAGTAACAGGAAGGAAGTTGATCAGTTAGGGTAATGCTAGGTTAGAATGTATACACTGGTTTAGTCATCTTCACTCACTCACACAAAAAAATTATAAATGCCTACCTTATACTAACATGAGCTTGGATGAGGAAATGCAATGGAAGAGAAGCATAGCTTTTAAAAAGTTCTTGAGTAAACTAATATATACTGAAGTTTAATAGTAATGAAAAGACTTTGTATAATTAAGAAGTGTCATCTTCCAATCATAAAGTGATTTTATATATTAAATCATTATTTATTTTCTATATTGTACGTTCTCTTTCTTGTGATATGTGCTGGATAAAGGCCTGAGAAATGTAATTTCTCTCTGCAGACAGACTTGTCCAATTTATCAATCACATTAGATTTTATCTTCAGGGTCAAACAGTGAGATTATTTTAACCTGGACATAGAATATTATCTTTGAAATCTTTAAAATCTCAAATATTAGAATTTGTTATGATTATGTTATAATGAGACTAGAGTAATAGATAATATAAAATGATATTGTCATAATTCAAAATATTATAATATTTAATTATTTTGTCAGAAATTTAGGATTATGGCATAAGATTTCATACATAGTTTTGCAGAAAAGCCAAACTATTATTTAACAGAGGTAGTAGGCAACCCTCCTTTTACCCATGGTTATCATTTAAATAGTAAATGTCTCCTCCCAAATTCTCTTGTGCTTGGCAAGTGACCAGTTCATGGTGTGTTCTGTTTATCAATGGATTAGCTTACTGATAAATTCATAGAGGACATAGTCCTGGGAAGTGGGGTGTGTGGCTAAAATAAGTGCTTAAAGAGTGGCATAGAAGGGTATATTCTAGTCTCTTGTTGCTACTTTCCATGCTCTCTTGAGTGAATTTAACAGCTTTCTTCTGCCATGCCTTTCCACCAACCCTTTTCTCTCTTGGAGCCAATGAAATCTCTAAAATATATGAACCAAAATCAATATCACATTGTAGGCATTGGCTATTTGTCCAAGATACAAGAGTGATTATTACAGAAAACTGGTATCATTACTGTGATTGGACCTGACCAAATAATTTATAATACTGTGGAATTGGTCTGTGGAAGGTATCTGAAAAGCTTTGAAGAGGCTGGGTAGAAAAGAC
Organism: Petromus typicus; assembly: GCA_004026965.1. Taxonomy (NCBI): domain Eukaryota; kingdom Metazoa; phylum Chordata; class Mammalia; order Rodentia; family Petromuridae; genus Petromus; species Petromus typicus. The sequence goes on along the minus strand of PVIR01010391.1, from coordinate 28,853 downwards.
CTAGGTTACTGTAAACCAAGTTTGTTGGGTTATTATATTTGGGGCTCAGAGGAAGCTGAACAGCATGCTGAAATAAAACCAAGGCAATGGAGTTTCAGAAGAAAATGATGACTATATTGGAAACTAGACTCGAGGCCATTATTGTTCAAATTTTTTTTTTCTGGGAGAAAGAACTTTGCAGTGAGCCAGATCCTATTCTCTTAGTTCCAAGAAGTCTGAGTACATCTGACTGCCACGAAGTCTGAGGACCACAGCTACACTATTTTATACCCCTCCAGTGCCTCAGGGCAGTAACTCCTCCCATTACCTTTAAAGTCTTTGTTTTCTGGTTGTTGAATCTCCTTTCAGATTCAGCCCTGACCTAGGCATAATAATTAAGCATTCATCATTGCTAACACAATGCCTGTCCAGGTGCCCCTCTTCTCTCCATATCTCCAACACAAAAGATACTATTCTTCCCAACTCAGTTTTGTTCACTGAATAATGGATTCTCCAGGGCTCTCCACACATGTGTCGGTCCCAGAATTCACTCTGATCTTAATTATACACATCCTATGCAGTGCATATTTAAAATCCCTCATGAAGTTTAAGTAGGTTACTGGAGGTCAGTCAGGTTGAGAGATTCATTGCAGGTACACTGTTGCCCAGCGCAGCAGAGCTCTCTGGTTATTGTTAAGTGATTTTCTACTGCTCTTGGGACAATGGAAGGATGAATAGCTGTTTAAAATTTAACGATGAAAAGGGAGTGATGTCTGCAGCTGCACTGTTTCTAAATGTGCTGGGTTTTTGTCCCAGTCTCTTCCTTCTCTCTTTGCTTCCTGGTTGTCATGAGTTGAGTAGTTTTTCTCTGCTATGTTTTTCTGACATTTCTGCTTTGGAGGCAATCATCCATGGACAGAATCCTCTTAAAGACAAGAAGCAAAACCTATCTTCCTAACTTGCTCATGTTAGATATTCTGTGTCAATGACAGGAAGAAGACTAGCACACCTGCTAAAAGGGATGAAAATGCCATTTCTCCATACCATCTCCACTGATGCTCCAGGAAAAAATGACGTCAGTCCTTCTGGACAGTGAAAGTCCCACTTCCTCTAGCACAGACTCAGTGGGAAAAGGAGAAAGGTGCTTGACTTTTCTGAGTAGGAATGGAACTCCAGGTGCCCACATTGTCTTGCCTGACACGACAAGAGTGTTGGCTCCCCCACCATAACCTGACTCGGATGGAAGTGTTAGCTCTCAGTTTGGCCTCTCTCTCTGCAGTTGCCTGGCAGCTCTGTTGAACACCATCATTATTCGATGTGAGAGAGCATTTACACAAACTTGAGCTCTACATTCAGTCTTTATTAGTAAGCCCGTTTATTCTGTGATAAGTAGAAGAAACTGTACACAAATTTTCTCGACAACAAACCTCAACTTTTCCGGAGTTTTTGCTATAGAGAACAGTGATTTGAGAAAGCTATTTTCACATCAATGTTTACTGAAATTTCTAAGATGCTACATCTTCAGCTTCAAGACTGAAATATTTTAAACCAAAAGAAAAAAAAAAAAGCTTATTTTTGGCTGAGATTAAGTTTTCAAACCAGGCTATCTTATTTTCTCCACCTTTTGTGGACTTTGTATATTTATTTATTGTGTCTATGAATTATTAGTTTTTGAGTAGGAAGTTTATAAGTAGAAAAGTATTCCTTTCTCCCTTGAAGGTTTGGATTTTGTTGCAATTGTTTTCTGTGTTTTGTGTGATGATGCTACCAGATTTTTGGGTCTTGGAGGTTCTCTCCAGCTAGATATAAGGGCATAATAATAAATTTTCTGAAAGTTACATTATAAAGGATAAATAACACCCATGCTTATTTTTTAGTATTTCTGATGATGAGTTATCAGTTTTAATTTTATGAGTTCTATTATTTATAATAGCATACTAAATAGGAAAATATCAATAAAATAAAATTAAATTTTACTATATAAGTTTAAAATAAATAGTAACATTTTCTATATCAACTATTTGCTTACTAAATCTAAAAAAATAATAGAAATAAATTCCTACGTGAACTATAATTTAAAAATACAAATGAAACTATCACAAAAATAATCTTTACTTGAATTATCAATTCTAAGGGAGTATTCATGTGTGAAAATAGCATATTCCATGTACAAGTGTCACCTAGCACATGCATTTTGTCATTTTTGGTAGGATAGAGGTAGCATCCTGCTAGTCACACTATATTCTTAAGAGGTTCTTGTGATATTTCACCTGACAGTTCCATGATCTCCTTCAGAATTATTTTGCAGCATTTTGGGGCAGATATATATTATTCATCCTCTGTTATAACTGATCATTTGTCAATTCCAATCCCAGTCCTCTAAGAAAATCTCATACTATTTTATGCTTGTTACTTTTTCTTTGTAAACTATGACTGACATGTTTATGATCACTGGTCAATACTGTATGTTTCAAGTTATATCATAGTTGCTGCAGAACTCATTAAAAACATACTCCATCTTTCATTTTATTGTAAAATGTGTTCATTTCTCGCTTCATTTTTTTACTGAACAACCTTTTGTTTGGTTTCATTTTGTGTGAGAAGTGTCTCTCTACATTTTCCAGAGTAGCCATAAACTCACTGTATATCACAAGCTGACCCTAAACTCACAGGCTCCTCTTTCCTCACCCTCCAGAGTTCTGGGACTGCAGGGATGTATCACCAGGCTTGATTTCACTATCAATCGTATCATCATTCTGTAATGTTAACAGTATCAATAGTACTTTGTTCCTCTTTACCATATAGGAGATCAATGCTACGTCTTTTGAAATCCAGATTGTACTATACATTTCTCTACCGTGGACTTGCAACATTTTTTTCAGAAACCTCTCTTTTGTTTTTTGAATAGTTTCTGTGATGTTCAACTTGTACTCCTTCAGTAAATGTAACATCAGTGGATAACTAGTCAACTCATTGTTCAATGTGACATTTTTAAATAGGTGCAACAGGTCTGTTCACAATGTCATATAGTTTATTACTGCATTAAATAAAGATCTTGTGGCTGAATTCCAGCATAAATTTCTAGATTCAAGATGTAAAATGTCTTACTAAGTACAAGGTCGTGTATTTTTATACCATATGTGGAAGGCTTATTTGCATATATTGCTGAAAATTTCAACAACATGAAATGATGCCAATTGCTTGTCATGTCATATTATGACAGTGTATAAGTTACTTGACAGTTCAAAACAAATCTTTCAAAAATGAGAAAATAGCAATTCAATAGTTGGGTATTCTTCCTTCTTGATGGGTCTTTTTGTCTTCAGAATCTAGGCAGTTTTGAAGGAAGCCAAATCTCTTGGGTGGCAATATTGTTCTAAATATATCAATGCCACATCTCTTACTTCTGCATAATACCTTTAGATTATAAGGATTCAAATGATAAATTTCTGCTATAAATTAAGGATGTTAGTTTAGACAGTGAAGTGTCCTGGTAAATATATTTTTAAGTATTACTATTGTTGTATATAGAATATATTTTTGTATTTCATCATTAATGTATTTCAGGACGTCTTGTAATACATTGCCCATTACAATCAATTTTTTGCAACACTGAATAACAATATAGATATTCTATTCCATCACATTTCACCCATCACAAGAATCTAATAACATCTTCTTACCTAATTCTAACATTAGATGATTCAGGTATTGGCAATTATTGTATAGCCTTTTGACAAGTCAAAATATTTATTTACACAACTGTTTTCTTCCATATCTAAATCATGGTCTTCATTCTGTACTTCTACATTTGTCATGCCATGCTTCATCAAAGAAAACATTTAATCAAACCATTTATAAATACAGAAGAAAGGTAACACAGAGCGTAGCATGGGTAAAACATATCAGTTGACAATTTCACCCATGTGGGTACACCTGGCCATTCATTCAACCAAGTGGCTAAATGCTTCCTGTAATAAAAAAATAAAATCTAAAGAGAAACTGGAAACATTTTTCAAGAAGTTTGAAAAGTTTGTTAGTGATTTACATTCTATAACTATAGATTTTAATCTGATCTGGTGAGACTTTTATGTGGACAGGGATTCCACTTATAATTCTTAGGAATTTAGTGGTTCTCAGTTGGCTGAGGGAGCACCAGGGTGACTCTATGCTGATCTATTAGCAATTTATAAGGAAGAACCTGGAGAAGGGGCTCAATATTTCTTTCTCAAGAGTCCAATATCTCCTAACATGCATCATATGCATCACATTACATCCAGTAAATCCCAAAAACCTTTCCAGTGGGATGAACTAGAAAGTGGAAGGTGTGTACCTAATGTCAGTTAATATTATTGTTAGGCTTTTCTGCAAAAAGCAGGGAGACACATGTAAAATCTTTCATGTTCAAGATTTTATGCTGTTTTATCTCTGCAAATGCTCAAGAATCATGGTAATGAAAGAAGCTCGCAATGGGCTGGGGATTTAGCTCAGTGGTTCCAGTGCCTGTCTTGCAGGCACAAGGACCTGGGCTTGATCCCCAGTTAACCACATACAATACTGGGCATGGAGACTCATCCCAATAGCAACCAGTACCACATACCACAGTGCCGGGCATGGTGGCTCACGCCTGTAATCCCAGCACTCGGGAGGCAGAGGCAGGAGGACTGCTGTGATGTAAGTTTGAGGCTGAGCTCAGGGCCAGCCTGAACTACAAAGTGAGACCCTGTCTCAAAAAAACCTAAAAATAAGAAACAGTCCAGCAAAAGAAAATTAATTTATATATTTGATGATCCTGTCTCTCTGGGGAATATGGGTCTCTCCTATTTGTCTTTACTGGAGGCTATCACCCTAGAGAGTCCCAGTATTTTGAAGTGTGACTCAGTTGTTTGATATGAACTTTTCTCTATTCAAAACTCTCCGTTCAATATCTATTCTAGAAAAGAATGAAAGTAAAAGGTCTGAGAAAAAAAAGAGACAAAAAATTATGGCTGAATAAGGGAGAGGTTCAAGTTTGGTTAAGGCAAGTGAACCATATACCTGTCTCCTAAGCTGAAGGTTGAGACTTTGGCTCCTTATAGACTCGGAGACCCTTAGGGGCTTGAGCACACTCGCGCCCATGCGTTCAATTTTTTCAGTGGCCTCCTTGACACCTCCACCCCTTTTGTCTCTCACCCATGGCCTCACCTCCCCCATAGCTCATGCCATATAGAACCCCTGCTCACAAAATTCACTTATTGGGCAAAAACCTAGGTTAAACCAATAGACCCTCCCTTTTCCCAGCCTTCACCATGCCCTGTTACCCTTTTCTATATAATACACTGAAGCTTGAACAAATTAGGGAGTTCCAGAAACTTTCTCCAGAATCTGCGTCTGACTGTGCAGCTCACACTCTCCTGCCGAAAAAGCCTCATGCCATAATTCACAAAGCAACAGCTGAATGCTTTATACCTATACAAATCACTGTGAAGAGAAAACCCAGGGTCAATCCAGATTTGCAAAATAATGGACACTGGCATGAAAGCACCTAGACTCCTTCCAATGTGTCAGGAGGCCAATGTATCTAACACAGGGCATTGGAGGATTTACTGTTTCCTCTCTGAGAGGAGATAAGTCAACAAAAACACTCACCTTCCACTATGACAAAGAGAACTAAGGTACCCCAAGGAAATCTGTATTGCTCTGTCCATGAACATCTCTGTCTCCTGTGAAAAACCCAGAGTTACCCTGAATGCCATTTTAATTTATTTGGCTTCATTTTTTAGCTTCTCTACAAATCCTCTTCTGAATCTATAGGCACAACTGAAGTCAAAAGGAGTCCTAGTCAGAGTCTTTTTACTCCTCATGTGATATGTCAACTCCAATGTCAAGTTTTCACCTATGAGTTTTTAATTGTCCCGTGGTCTCCTAATCCCTCATTTGGAAAGATTTAACAATAAAATTGAGATTATCCTGAATTTTGAAGCAGAAACGAAACAAATTTTAACCTATAAGCCCTGTGCCGGGCCGTGTTTCTAGGCACCACTAAAGTTCCACTAAATATAATGCTAATATTAATCTTCACAGATCTACACAGCATCTGACTTTAGCCACTCTTGTGAACAAATGATTTCAAGCAGGGAGTCAATGACTTGGCCTCTAAGACAATGAGATGGTTTGATTCACTGATGAAAGTAGCTTTATTTGAAAATAACACAAATGTAGGATATACACTTTTCAGTTCACCATAGGTCAGTCAGCCAAATCTCTTTTTCTTAATGACATCTAACCCAAAATCAAAGCTCAGAGTCCTAACCCATGCATTGGCACTAGGAAAAGCAAAAGTTAATTATTCACACAGATACCAATGATGTCTTCTAATGTTATATTCCCATGGAGCAATATGAAAAGAAAGGGTCCTGCTAACTAATAAATTATCTATAAAACACCAGAAGAAAACTCTATAACTCCTCAAGGCAGTCTAACTTCCCAAAAAAGTTGTTGTCGTTAATTGCAAGGGACCCCAGAGAAGGCCAGGAATTTAGCTCAGTGGTTCCAGCTTCAGCCTCACAAGTACAAGATGCCAAGTTCAATCCCTGGTTCTCTAAAAAAAAATAAATAAATGGACCCCAAGGAAAAATATGTAATGTGTAATGTCTCATCAAGAAATCAAAGGAAAAGCACCCTAACACAACCCTTCATAACCCTAGTCCTATCCACTGATTCTGAAGAACCATTAAACTGGTTCATTCTGAAGAGATAGAGTGGGAATTTGTGAAATCCCTACATGGAAATGGTCACTCAGATCTTCACAGGAGTAGGACAAGTGGTGTGCGCACAAAAGTTCTACACACTCTGTGTTCACAATAATCTTGGCAAGCTCAGACCTCTTCCTTTTTCGTAACCTATAAGGAGGAACTGGATGTACCCTCCAGAGGACTGATGATTATAAAATCAGCACCCCCTGAACTCTTTAAAGAAAAAGGCTGCCAGAAGTAAAAAGGCTCTTCTGTGAACCTTGAAGACCTCAGGCTCCTCTTCAAAAAGCAAGACTTCAGTATTGCTGTGGGGAGAGGTCATTACAGTCAGTACCAATCTCTAATTCACCCTAGCTTAAACAAACACCAATTTTGGGAATCAAGTGTTTAATTAGATCCATAAATATGGTTAGAGAGATGACAATAGTCTATAGAGAAAAAGTGTAGACAGAGCTGAAAAATAGATGTATTTCAGGAAAAAATAGATGAAGTTAGAATAATTTAGTTATTATGAGCAGGCAGTCAGAGAGACCAATAACTTTAGAGAAAAGAAAAAAACAGTTAAGAGGTAATTTAAGCAGTTAAGCCAGATTTACGGATGGAAAGGTAAATATCACAAAGCTAAAATGTCTACATAAGAATAGAGTGATAAAGACTCTTCTCTCCAAGAAGAATACTGTTATTAGGGTAAATTAACATTTCTTACTCCTCGCTACCTCTAGACCCCAGATTTAAAACATGACTTAGGGAAACAACTGTAAGATAACTAATTTTATCTTGAAATCCTTTGAACTAAAACCGTTTATATGTTCTGTAAGATCCAGACAGGAATCCCCAAGGGGATTGGGTTTTGCCCCCCCATTCTCCTCCAGGAAAACACCTACCATGAGTTTCCTCTTCTTGTTTTTTACAATAAAAATTCTCAGAACTTCTTCCTTTGGTTCCCAACTTCATTCTTCTTAGTTCATGGAACCATAGCTACACTTGTAGAGATATCACAGTAACAAAATGATGAAAATTTGATATAACTGAATAAAAGAAGTGTATTGAAATACATAAAAACAGTTAAGATGAAATATTCTATTTCTAGGAAATTAGAAGAACAGACGTTATATTTTAGTATAGTTTCCTTAGAAAAATATATTTTAAGATTATATTAGGAGACAGAATTTTAATCAAGGAAACAAATCATTATACCAGGATACACAGCTGGAAAACCCATGAAAGAAATATAGTGTAGGTTTTTGCAGGTCTATCTGTGTGTGTGTGTGTGTGTGTGTGTGTGTGTGTGTGTGTGTGTGTGTGTGTGTAGAGGGAGCAATTTATTTATTTTTTATTTCTATGATGTATTGCAATCAAATGGTAATGATGAAGATGATTTAGAGGATATTGAGACACTGATAAATTTGAACTTGGTGTGAAAAAATTCCCCTACAAAAATAAATATTTTGAATTCATGAGAGATTGAGAAAATTCCAGATCAATACTGAAATTAGATAATCACAAGTAGAAACAGATTAGAACTATTACTATTGTTCAGAGAATTTAAATGTCACTAGATGACATCAAGATAACTTCGATAAGAAGTCTTATCTTGTGTACTTAATCATGACGCCAAGGATATCACAGACATTCCAAAAGTATGTACTTAAGATTAAACATTTAGGTCTGGCGATTTAGCTTAGTGGTTTTGGCACGTGTCTTACAAGTGCCGGGGCCTGGGTTCATTCCCTGGTAACCACATACAATGCCAGACATGGAGACTCACACCCACCAATAATCAGAACCACATACTACAGTGCCCAGCGTGGTGGCTCATACCTGCAATCCCAGCACTCAGGAGGTGGAGACAGGAGGATTGCTGTGAGTTCAAGGATGAGCTCAGGACCAGCCTGAACTACAAAGGTGAGATCAGATCTCAATTAAAAAAAAAAAAAGAAATAAAAGCTTAAACATTTAGCTGTTTGAATACTTGTTTGTTCATATTTTTACTGCCTTATAACATGTTTAAATAAAATTTGTCTTTCTAAATATATCACTATCAATTTTGCATATTCTTCTTTTCTATCATAAGAAAATTCTGTTTTGGGCAGAGGTGTAATATTTGCCATGTTGAACATCCAGTAAGAACTGGAAAGAAGTAAGTTGACATTTCAATTTGTCAAGCAGTCTAGATTGCTATAAGTATCTTTATGTCTATTTTTCTGTCATTATTATTAATGACATGCCACTTACTCTCATATATGTCTTGGTTTGGATGAGAAAGAAAAGCTATGGAGAATGAAGGCAATAAGTAAACAGACAACATAAACAGAATGGACCAATCAGAGATGGAGAGATATAATTTAACAGTCAGAAGAGAAAGCAATTAAAATTTAGAAATCTAAAATGAGAAAAATCAAGTACAATTTGCAGAAATCTGTCTGGTTGAAGATGATGTGATTTTATATATAGAAAAGCCAAAGGACCTCAAAATGAAAAAAAAAAAAAAGATAAAACTATTACACTAATTTGATAAAGTTGCAGAATATAAAAACAACAATCAAGATGATGAGTTTCTATACATTAACAATTAACTTTGACAACAAGGTCGAGCAAAAGTATCTTTACAACAGGAAAAAATCTTTAGAAGTAAAGTTATTTAAGGTGGTAAAAGACATATTCAGAAAGCTTCAAAATATGGAGGAAGGAAAAATATAGAAAACATAATTTAAGGGGGCCGGGGAGTTAGCTCAGTGGTACCGGCGCCTGTCTTGCAAGTGCAAGGACCTGGGTTCAATCCCCGGTTAACCATATACCATACTGGGCGTGGAGACTCACACCCAGCAGCAACCAGCACCACATACCACAGTGCCGGGTGTGGTGGCTCACAACTGTAAACCCAGCATTCAGGAGGCAGAGGCAGGAAGTTTGCTGTGATGTGAGTTGGAGGCTGAACTCAGGGCCAGCCTGAACTACAAAGCAAGACCCTGTTTCAAAAAAAAAAAAAAAAGAAAAGAAAAAATAATACATCAATTTACATCATTTTATAATACATCAATTTACAATACATCAAAATATAGAAAGAGATCTGTGTTGAAGAAACTTAATATTTTTAATGGCCATAAAGCAAAAGTAAAATATAGATTTCATAAATTACTATAAAAACTCCCATCACATTTTTTTTTGCTTGCTTGTTTGTTTGTTTGTTTGTTTTGAGACAAAATCTCACTTTGTAGTTCAGGCTCATTCTGAACTTACTTTGTAGCCAGGGCTCACCTTGATCTCAAGGCAATCCTCCTGCCTCTGCCTCCTGAGAGCTAAGATTACAAGCATGAGCCACCACTCTCAGCATTGTTTTATGTAGTTACTGGGTATTGAATTCAGGACATTGTGTTTGGAAGGTGCCAAAACCACTGAGCTATATCTCTGCCTCCCCCTCCACATTTTTAACATAAATACAAAAGACAAGTGAGCAGAAAACAATAAATAGACAAATACAGAAAAGAACAGAGATGGAGGCATCACACTTCCTCATTTCAAAATACATAGCAAAGATGATAAAAAGCAATGCATAGATCCATACATTAGCAGAAATCCCACTTACAAAGTAGCATATTGTTATGGCTTGTGTCTAAAGCCTCATGGAGTCAAAAGTGGGTCTTTTTCAGAGATGGATGGATCTAGAGCATGTCAGTCTAGAACTGATTCACAGTGTGACTTTAGGATCAAGGGCGTCAGGATTAAAGGTGAGGATGTGAGTGCCTCCATCTCTAAGTAACCTGGGTAAGATACAAGGGATAGAAAGAGCTGTGGCCATCTCTTGCTTAATTTGCTACCTTCTACTTGCCATGGACTGTTTCTCCTCTGTGATGTTTGGCTACCAAGACACCCCACCTTGGAGACCAGCTGATTGTGGACTGAAACCTCTACAAACTGTGAGCCAAATAAATTCCCTTCTCCCACTTTAGTGTCAGATACTTTGTCTTAGTGATGAAAAAAAAAAAAGACACACACACACACACACACACACACACACATCTGGACAACTCTCACTGACACAATTCCAATGATATACAATGGAGGAAAGATAGTTGGTGCTATAAGCGTTACAAATGTTCACATGTAAAAGAATGAAATTGTACACCAAACACAAAAGTCAAGTAAACATTTCTGGAAGACTTTTGCAAAGTAATTCACTTTTCTCTGCTTATTAAAAACTCTTAACAATGGAATTAACTTAGGAGAAAATATTCCCTATTTGCAGTTGAATGGATAAAGAAAATGTGATATGAACATACAATGAAATACTATTCTGCCTTTAATAAAAGAATCACAGTATATGACAACATGAATAAACCTTGAAAACCTAATATTAACTGAAATGCCCGAACCACAAGAAAGCCAATACTGAATTATTCCACTTATGTTATATATTTAAAATAATAAAATTTATAAAATAGTCACTGCTGCAGCTTCAGGTACAAAAGAACTGAGAAGCTGATAATTAATGGGCATAAATCATCAATTTGTGAGATGAATTTTTTGTATAAAATTACATAATGGCTGATCAAAAACTATGGTGTGTTTAAATTGCAAAAGTATTTACAATAAAAACATTGTCATTAATGCCCCTTAAAATATTTCATCTCACTTCAAAAACACCCTGCCATTGTACTTGCTATTTTCCAAGTAGTTCTGGGAATCACCTTTTGTGAGAATTTTTATTAGGGATATTTAAAAAAAATACAGTGAATGCTGCTACTGAGTACCACCCAATGAAATGTAGACTTGCTAAAATAATACAGTATGCCCTTATTCACATTATTTACCAGATATGGCACCTTTCAACTTTGCTTCAGAGTCAAAATGACCACTCAAGACATTGTGGTAGCCTCAAAAGAGCAACTAAAGACAACTGTGACACCAAGGTGGCCTTGGAAACTGGAAAGAACAATGCAATCACGGTTTAAAGTGAGAGAGACTACTTTAAACAAAACATCTTGCCCAGATTAATGCCAATGTACCTACTATTCTAATGTTTTAAACTTAAACATTCATTGTGGATTTTAAGTGCATCTCATAATTATAGTTTAAAGTTTGTTTCAATAAATGTGATGGTAGTCAAATGTCATATTCACAGGAAAATATGAGCATATCTAATCATGAGAGCTAGAAATAGAAAATAGAAAATGTCAAGAGAAACTTCACAGAGGGGGTGACATTTATGTGCAATGGAGATTAAAATGCTGAATAAGAGTTGATCAGATAAAATAAGAAAATGTGTGTTACAGAAAAACACAAAACAAGTATTGAAGATGACCAAAGTTTACTTTTTAAGATGCAATAGTAAAACTGTTTATGTTTTTGATTTGATTATCATCTTATGTATACAATCCAGTAAGGGGAGCAGCTTTCTTACAATAATAAAAAATTATCTTCCAGTTTCATGAAACATTTACCTGGGGACATGGCTAGCAGGATTTTTACCCTGGATTTAACTTTTAGTAAGACTAATTTTTAAATATTAATTTTTAAATGAAAAAAAGTTAAACCTGCATGTAATGATAAAATTTTAAAATACACTATTTTTTATATATTGATCAAATTCCCTAATAGCTTCCATATTTTGAGTAGCAGGAAAAAGGCAATTACAGAATTAGTCTGGGTCAGTGTGGAGCCATCTCATTGAATCAAAAATGGTCACATCACATAGATTAGCAGAGTACCTGCAACTCCCATGGTGCCTTTGAGAGGTGGAAGGGATCCAGAACTTTCTAGAAGCTCAATCATGATATGAAGTAGATGATAGAACCAGGATTAGCTCTAGTGGAACAAAGTGCTTCCTAAATTCTACTGAGGATCAGCATCAAGTTACAGCAAGACATTAAAAATGTCTATAGTGTCTGTAATGGATGAGATGGGACTACATGATTAGTAAAGGACCATGGGGTCTTAGAAAGCAAAGAAAACAAACACATTTACCAACTCCAGTCATATCAATGAACACCTTTTTAAGGAAAAGGAAAGAACAAACCATCTTTCCCAGAGATCAGAAGAAAATAGAGAGGCAGTGGGAAGATACAAGTTCCTGCCACTGCAACATAACTGCTTCCCCAGCATCTCAGTACCATCTTAAGGAAGAGGTAAATGATATAATGCACAGATACTAAAAATGTATCAACAGAGATAAAATTATTGACACATTTCAAATATATGTACATAATAGCCCCAAGCAGTCATTTATTCTGTTCCGTAGGTGAGCAATTTCATTATCTGCACAGTTCTGCTGGATTTGCTTGGGATTCTTGCACACTGACATTGGTCAGCTCCTCTGAAGTGATCGGGAGAGTCTTGAGGACATATTCAACAGTGGTCAGTACTGCTGTCACCTATGCAATAGCTGCTTGCTGTTAATTATCTACTTATTGGGGGACACTGAATTAACTGCAAAGGAAAGTCAAAATGCACCTTAGGCATAGAATGAGACATGAGTTAGAACCAGAAGATGAATGGTCTTTATAAGGTCCATTCACTTTCCATAGTTGTGATACATAATTTTTTTATACTTTTGTACTCTATAGTTGCTACTTTTCTCAATATTTTTCACCACGGTGTCAAAGAGGTTTGATTTCCATGAGGTTAAAGGGACTTTTTAAGAGAAATGATAAGGAATGACATTTTGGGAGAACTAGGTATTTAGTGATGCAGCTTGATTTTAAAGATGTCAATGTTTCAGTATCACTCAGTATCTGAAGTCATATTTAAGAGTTTTCATTAACTTGACTTTCCAACCTTTAGCATTTACTTGTTTTAAGACCGCTAAAACAGAAAGCATTTCTCAAAGTTTTTATAGGTCAATTATGGTACTTGCATAATTAAAACACAAATGAATAAAATGAACATAACATAATGGAAATAAAGTCAGCTTTGGCAAGGGAAAGTAAAAATAACAAAACATTAACAACAAAGAAAAATATCTTTCCAAATTTAACTAAAACATAAAAATATTCTTAAAAAATGTATATGGACTTCAATACCTTTCACTTTCATTGTCTTTATTTACTTTCCCTTTTCTTAATTATTATACACTAAACTTTTAAACTTAGAGAAAAGATGATCTGTTGAAAGTCAGGTATTTCTGTTTGCTCATAGTACAGAATCATGATATAGGAGAATAATGTAAAAAGTCATGAATTGTTTCCAATTTAAGTACACAGATTTGTCTGTACTGCAAACCAACCAGTAGTTGACATCTATTTTCATTTCCCACTAAAAGGGTCAGGTTTGTGATCATAGTAACAACTCAGATGAGGGAACAGACTTTAACTGAGAAAGAATTAACTTGACAAACAGAAAATAGAAATCTATTCCAAAGCTCACCTTGTAAAAATTATTTTCTCCTTAGGGGAGTCTTAGTTTTTTAAAAGATAGCCCTAAATTCTGTGTGAATACACACTGTTCCAAGCAAACTCTCTGATGTTATGTATTACAAGCTACCACACTTACACAAACACAGACACACATACAGGCACACTACGAGTTTTTCTAGGACTTCTCTACTCTAAAAGTGTTTTTCTTCCTTTTCCTTTAGGAAGCTTGGCATTTTTAAACTGCCTTGAAACCATGCACTGAACCTAGATCTTCATTACTTTTTCAGTTACTAATATGTATTTACATATTTTAAATATATGTATTTTACATATATAAATACTTATATATACTATATATTTAAATACTATATATATACTATATATACTATATATATAGTATATATAGATAGATAGATAGATTAGAATTGAATGAGAGAAGTAAAGCATTGGTTGTGCTCTTTCAATTTTACTTTATTTATTTAAAAATAAATTGATATCTAGTAATTTCTGTTTTTGTAGCCATTCTCTGTGTTCTACTGATTGAAATCCCTAGTTTCATTTCTTTTTAAGGAATATGGAATGTTTGTCAGTAGTGAAGGGAATGTCTTGTAAACTCATCTTCAATGACATCAAAATATATCTCTAGGGCCAGAGATTTAGTTCAGTACTTCTGTCACTTGCTAGCAAGCACAATGTCCTAAGTTCTATCCCCACTAACCACATACAACAATGCCAGACGTGGTGACTTACATCCATCAGCAATCAGTACCACATACCACAGTGCTGAGCATGGTGGCTCATGTCTATAATTCCAGCACTCAGGAGGCAGAGGCAGGATTGCTGAATTCTAGGCTATTCTGGACTACAAAGTGAATTCAGGGCCAGCCTGAACTACAAAGCAAGACCCTGTCTCAGTAAAACTAATTATATATATATATATATATATATATATATATATATATATATTAGTTTATATAATCTATATTATATATTATATTATATTTTTTCCAGGATGATCTCAAATAATTAATTCACATTATTAGTACACATGGAGGGAAAAGTTTGGAAATTGCAAACTGAATTTCAGAGTAAGCTTAAATCCATACTTGATAATTATTTGATTAACCCAGCCATTACTCTGTGAGGTATATACACAAAAGAAATAAAAGATTCATATCACAGAGACATATGTGCACCCATGTTTATAGCAGCTCAGTTTGTGATTGCTAAATTTTGGAAACAACCCAAATGTCCATGAACTGGAGACTGGATAAAGAAGATGTGGTTCTTTTATAGAATGGAGTATTACTCTGCCATTAAAAATAATAAGATTGAGTTATTTATACTCAAATGGATGTACCTTCAAGACATCCTCATATGTGAAATAAATAGGTCACAGATGTGTAACCATTGTATCTTTTCTCTGGTATGAGAAAAGGAAGATGTAAATGAGTTGTAGTATGTATAATTGATATTGTGAAATAGAAATATTTAAAAGAGAGTATAAGGTTAAATAGCGAGGGGGAAAAGAATGTGATAATAATTTTTTTAAAAGGAAATAAAGCTTATGTATAGAGGAGATGGAGAGTTGCATGGTGAGTGGGGAAGGAGAAAAATGAGAACCAAATCGTGTCATATTCTGTTACAAACTCTCAATGTTGAATGTGGTTATGAATATTCAGAATGTACCAATGAATATTTGATTTTTTACGAATAGCCTTAATTTTCCTTTGATTTTTTTACTTGGAGTTAAATTATTTTAAAGCATTATACTTAGACTAAATATTTGAAAAACTTTGCAGAAAACATTATTATTGATCCCTAGTTCGGTTTTATTGTGGGTAAAAAACATTTTTTGCTTTACTTGAACACTTTTCAATTGAATGAGACTTTTTGACCCGGCTACAAACAGTCTTGTTATATGCCCTTGAAAATGTTGCTTTTGTTGGCTCAAGTCTTTATACAAGTGAATCAGGTGAAGGTGATTAATGATGGTCAAGTTTCTAGGTCTCTATTGACTTTCTGTCAATCACTGAGAGAACAATGCTGCAACTTTTAACTATAATTGGAAATTTGCCTATTTATCCATGAGATTGTATCAAAATTTGCCTAATGTATTCTAAATCTTTCTAACAGGGTGCACTAACGTTTAGAATTTCTATACCAGCTTAAGGAACTGTTGTTCTTATTATCATAAAATAAGCTCCCTCACCATACTGTACTTTGCTTAATAATCTATTTTGGGCATTAATCCAGACTGTTGAGGTTTCTTTTTTATGAATGTTAGCACGTTATATCTTTGTGTTCTTATACAATTGATGAATTTAACATATTTGTATGGGGTTTTTTTACAAGTGGGGTATACCTACTTCTTTTCTTTGATTTTTTTCATCCAGAGTTACAAACTCTTCCTTTGAGTATTAGAACCATTGCATTTAGTGGGATTGTCTATTGTTTGGAATAGTTTTAATTTATAGCTGCTCTCTGCTATTTATTTTCACCTACTTGCATATTTTTACTTTTTTCTCTTTGTGTGTTACTTTTGGATGAATTGAACATTAATTATGAATTCATTTCACCTGCTTTCCTGCTTACTGTAATATTTTATTATATTTGTTGTTTTACATTTGTTCACTTCATCTTATTCTCTTCAAGTGACATTATACCATTTCACGAACAGTATGACAACTCAAACTGTTGCTATTTCATCTACCTGAGCCTCTATGTTGTCGATCTCAGGTTTTTGTTTTGGTTTGGTTTGGTTATTTTACTCCAAATGTAATCCTATTAATTTAAATTTAAAGAAGTAATTATCATCTTTCAATTTTAAGAAACATAATATCTTTATAGTTACTCCTGTAAAGATGACATTTCATATGTTCTTTATATCTTTTTAGAGCCCAAATTCACTTCTCAAATTGTGCTCTTTCCTTTGAATGGTTTCATGTCATTGTTTTGGAATGTTCACATCCCTTTATCAGAAACTGGCATTGTTTCTTTTCTTTTGAAAATAGTTTCATTAAATAAAAATTTCTAAGTTGATCAATGTTTTCTTTCACTAACATTTTAAAGATGAGACTTTCTTGTTTTAGGGTTAAAATTTGTTTCTGAAAAAAATCATCTGGGGAAGGCTTATGGAGGAGTCAGCCTGATTTTTTTCTCCACCTTTATTTTATTTTATTTTTTCCTTACTGTTTTTAAGAGTTTTGTCTTCTCTTAGTATTCTGGGGGAATTTCACTATAAGGAAGCTTGCTGTAGTTCTCTCCCTCTCTTTTGCTGTTGCAAGTCACTGAGATGCTTAGAACGTGAGTGTATATTTTGCACTGAATTCATATAATTTAGTTTGTAGTCCTTATTTTGGTTCTTTAAGTAGTATATTTCTTGTCCATTCTAATCAAAGACACCACTCATATATTTAATTGCTCCATTAAAATTGTTTCAAAATCCACTCCAACACACACACACACACACACACACACACACACACACACACACACACACACAGTGTATTTCAGTTTCTACTAATTATCTTCTATTTTTCATCATTTTAGGTATATGATACATAGTGATTAATTTTTTTATTAACGCTGTTTGAGCATGGTCTGTGTCACTTTCAGGTCAGTTTCTACCTATTTGTTTTTCTTTTGATTTAGGTTGTATTTTTCCTCTCTTTCTATATGTAGAATTATTTATTTACTGTTAGATGTAATGAATTTTCCTTTTTTGGTTGTTTTTTTTCTTAAGATTTGTGTTGGAGCATAGTTAATATATTTGAAAATAATGTGTTAATTTGAGTTTTGATTTTTTTTTCAGGAAAAACCACACCTTCTATGTTTGAGGATGCAGTTCTCACTACTGACAAAGATCTTTATCAGTAGCATCTGTTCAACAGAATTGTAAACTTAATATTCATACAAAACTTGTTTGAGGATTTGTAGGTCACGTGTTCTTACTCCTCTAAGTGCATAAATTAGGATATAGAATATCTATATTACTTAAGCAATTTCTTTGTAATTATAATCACCTCCACGAGGAAGGTAGTGTCTGCATATGCTATTTGATAGATGATTTTATCCATTGTGTGATTTGCTTATTCAGTCATACAACCATCATGGATGGACTCTTAGCTATTTATTTTAAACTTTGAGTTTTAATCTCATACAATTTTATCAAGTTGCTCCAACTCTGTCATGGTTTAGAACTGAATATGGTAACTTTTACTTTTCTCCTGCTTCCCTACGACACTCCATAATATGGCTTTCTTTGTTTGTTGGTGATTTTGTTTTGCTTTTAATTTTCTAGCACTTCAAGATACTGTAGGATTATCCCATGTAAAACATAATCTAGACATAAAACAAGCCTTTTCTTCAAAGTTATTTGATAGCTTCTACAATAATGACAGTAAAATCAATACATAATCTGCAGGTGAATTTATTCTTATTCCTTCTAAGTTTCTCAGCCGACAGGTCAAGGAAACATATGTAACCTATATCAATATGCATATCAGTAAGTATTTCTATGTGACCTTTCTACATAAGCTCTGCTAGATGTGAAATGACAATGTTCCCAATCTTAATTCATTGCTATACACAACATTACAGGTTTTCTGTTCTCTATAAAGTCAATTTGACTTACTATCTAACATACATTTAATTAATTGATCAGTTTTAGTGCACATATCTTACAGATAAAGAATTAACTCATCCCTTGATGGTGCTACTAAAGATAAACTTTGCCATTTTATCAACTAGAATACAATGCTTATTATGTTAATTACTTTTCCAATCTTCTAATAAAAAATTCAACTCCAAAGTCACTTGTTTCACCCCTTCAAAAATTTCCTATTGATTGCCTAATCAATTTTATTTTCTATCCCCACCCCCCGGGCAAACACTGACCTTTGTGCAAATTCTAGTTTTGCTTTTTCCAGTATGTAGGATTGGGTAACAAGTAGTTGTATGAAAATCTCACACATTGTTTATATGTACTCAGTTATTGAAGGAAATCTTGGTTACTTACGATTTTCTGACTAGAAATGTTACTGTGCAGATTTCTATGTGAGCATAAGCTCTGGCATAAGTTAGAGCCGAAAGCATGGTGCTGAGTCCTGTGAGAAACTGTATTTTCTTTGTAAGAAACTGAAATGACTTCTTCAGTGGTTCGATGTATTTGTGTACCCACTGACACTGACTGAAAGTATCTGTGTTGTTGAAATCCATCGCCCAGATTACTTTTGATAATTATAGAAATACAAAGAAGTAGCAGAAATAACAAATATATATATATATTTGCAAAAATATAATATATTTTTGCAGGAAACTCAGTAGAAACTATGAAACCACACTAATATATATTATATAATTATATAAATTATACATAATTATATAATATATAATTATATATTATATATTATTTATATAATTATGTAGTGTATATTATGTATTATATATAATAATTATATAATATATAATTATATATAATATATAACATTAGTATTTATTATATATATGTATTAGTGGTTTCATAGTTTCTACTGAGTTTCCTGCAAAATTATATTATATTTTTGCATATATATATATATGTTATTTCTGCTACTTCTTTGTACTTCTATAATAGTTTCTACTTATAATAACTTCATAGTTTCTACTTATATATAATTATACATATAATTATATATAATATTAGTGTATATTATATGTATTAGTGTAGTTTCATAGTTTCTACTGAGTTTCCTGGATTTTCCCCATACATAAGGAGCTTTTATTTTTTAATATTGCTCTTCTACATTCCAGTGATTATGTTCTTTCCATTTATAACTTCTGTCAGTCAGTGTTTCAGTTCTCTTTTTGGACTATTCAAGTGAACCAAATACAAACAACTTTATTCAACTATTTATTTTAACAGAAATATATGTATATCATTTTATTTCTTTTCTAATTACATATTGAATTCCTGGATCATAGAGTAAATGAATGAATATTTATTTATTTATTTAGAGACAGAGTCTCACTTTATAATTCAGGCTGGCCCTGAGCTCAGCCTCATACTCACATCACAGCAATCCTCCTGCCTCTGCCTTCCAAGTGCTGGGATTACAGGCCTGAGCCACCACACCTGGCACTGTGGTGTGTGGCAACTGAGGACTGAACCAGGGCCCTAGCACTTGCAAGGCAGGTGCGGGAACCACTGAGCTAAATCCCCTGCCCTTCTATGTAGTTATCAAAAATAATGTGGATTCTGCAATAAAAACAGGTAATGTAATTCATTGTAAAGTGGTCAAATGGATTAATAGTCCAGATTAAATTTTCTTTGCTTACATTTTTATCTATTCTTCATCAACTTTATTTCTTTTGCTGTGAAAAATCCCACATTTTGTAACATTATTAATATTTTAAATTATATTTTCCAACAATAACAGCCTCGTCAAACTTCATACATACCTGTATAGGTATACACAGGAATATCTGTAGCGATAAATGTCTTTATTTTGTCTTTCACTTCTAGCTTCTTTTTATATTTATCATAAGTTACAGGCTAAAAATATCTTTGAGATCTGTTCTTATGTATTTTGATAATTTCTGTATATTTTAATGGGAAATTTTGAAGAACTATTTGATTAAAATATTATTTAGCTATTTTATGACACTTGGTTATTTTAAATCAATTAGAAAGCAATATATTTTGTCACATGGACAAAGCACTGAACATTTTTACATGTTTTATATCACTGATACCACAATAACCATAAGTATTAGAAAAACTGAATCAATAACTTAGTCTACTTTATTTTCCCATGACTTTAATATTGTTCAGTAATTGATCCCATTCGCATTATTTATAATGAATATGTGAATGTCTTTAATTTTTTCTGTAAGCAATACAAGCATAAATAATCCTATATCACCCTTTTGCCTTTAAAGGAAAATTTAATTATAATTATTGGGGGTTTTGTTAAAAAATACATGTATAGTTTAATCTACTATTTTTCTTTGTCCCATCTGAAAGTTATCAAATATTTGATGGCTTTATTGAGCATTAAAAATTGTTTCAGAATGGTTATGTCAATGCTAAATAAAAAATGTCAAACCTAGGAAATACTTGGCTTAAATATATATTAATGTAATTAGTATTTACACTTCTTTTTGACTGCTTAAAAATTATCACACAGGGAAATATATTTCTATATTTATCCTGCCTATTTTATTTAAATTTATGTGATTGTGCCACAGTGTAATACTTTATAGCTAAATTTATCACGATGTTTATATTTTATCAAATTACTCTTTGATAATTTAACCTTTTTAAAGTGTGAAATAAAATATGATACAGTAATAAACATAAGTATTATGCATTCAAGAAACCTTGGAATTAGATTAAATAACATAAATCAAATAAATTATAAACTGTTTTTCTGAGTATAGCCTTGCAGCAAATATTTAAATTTTTAAACCCTTTTTTTTTGTTTGGTTAAATATATAATAAGCTACTAGGAAACATTGATAATTGAATTTCAGTAAATATTTATAGAGGGTAGAATAAGAGTTCTCCAAATTTTTAAAGATTAGTACTTGAGAGTCATATGTATCCTATCCTATCTGCTCCTATAGAAGGTAGTCCATGTTCAACTTTTCCTGATATAACTGTAATTCTTCCTTCTTCTACCTTTAACATAGACAGTTCTAGCATAGATTTAACGAGTCAACATATTTTAGAGAATCATTATCGATATATTAAAAATTACCAATTTGTCTGAATTTATTTTATTATTATTATGATGCATTTTAATTCTTTCTCTTCAAGAAAAAGAAAAGAAAAAACTAGAAAATAAAGATGTTACCCAACCTTCCCATTAAACAAAACTGGGGCATCATGTTAGGTAAGTAATATATACTTACATGTGAGCTACTCAACTTAATAAATTACAACAGAGAAAATTGAAGACAAGTGCCTGACTCAGGTTCATGAAATTAATGAGCCAGCCTCCAACCCCAACTACAACCTGAAGCCTATGTTCACCCTATATTAGACTGTGTTCTGAGATAGGAAAAGAATCACTGTGCATACAGACAAATGCAATGCACATCTAACTGTAGTTTTTCACCATTGGTACTGACACTGGAATAAGAGCTTAAAATCATAAGATGTTTCAATAAAGTTAACATTTGCTAAACCTGAATGTTCAAATTATTTTCAACTACAACTATATTTAACTGCTAATATATCAGAGTCCAGGCCCAAGCCTATATTCTGTTTCTTCCTTTAGCAAACAAGAAGGTTTCTCTCGCCCTTACCGAGGAAAATTTCAGGCTATTGTGATGGAATAAATTTCAGTTATTGTATTGCTCAGAAACGATAAAATGATTGTATACATACTAGCTATCGAGTTTTCCACGTGTTCACTCAAAGGGGATTCATGACTCATGTGTGTATGCATATAGTTAATTGAATCATGGCCCAAACTTAATTCTAACCCACAGACATTCATGTGTTTCTATTCAAATTATCTGCATATTTCCTTTACTCAGAAATATGTTATCACTAATTTTACTAATTTATTTACATTTACTTGACAAGGTATCAATTCAACATTATCACTCTTCTTGATTTGAAAAGTTAATCTAAGTTGAAACAAATGAGATATTGTATATGTGAAAACACTGGAAATACTAGGAACTTGGAGACTGTCAATAAAGACATTTTGTGACAGATAAACTAGTGAGATTAAGACTATAATTACACAAAGATAAAAAAAATTTTCTCTTTCAAGAAGAGATGAAAATAAACTAGTGAAATTAAGACTATAATTACTCAAAGGTAAAAAAAAAAAAACTTATTTCTCTTTCAAGAAGAGATGAAATGTGAGAAAAAGAGTCTATTCAATCTGAGCCTTGAAAGAAAGAACATTCCCAAAGTAAGTGCCAGGCTGCGTTCCTCAAACCCGCTCACAGGACGCGATGAAATAGTTGTTTCCCAATCTCCACCCTCAACCAGATGAAGTTGATAGCTCTAAAATATTTTCAGGAAAAGATAACTTTTTCCTAGTGCTCTGTGCTGTTGAAAGTGATAAAACCTACTAGCTATAATATGAGACATGTTATCGGCAAATTTTGTATAAATCCTGAAAATGTTAATTCGCTTTTTTTCAATAGACAGAAAACACTTAGCAAAGCATCATACAAGTATAGTATATTTCATTTATATTTAAACGAAATGAATTTCTTTGAATTTGAAACATAAATGTACTGTGAATTTTATTTCATTTGTTTTGGTACTGAAGATTTAGATTTCACCCAGTGCCTTTCCTCTGGGCTCTATCCATATTCCCTTTTTTATTTTAATATTTTTATACAAGTACTTGCTGAGTTGATAAATTATTTCAGCTAGGCTCAAATTTATGATTCTTCCTCGTTAGCCTCTCAAATAACTACTACTACCAGTGTACAGCATGATGCCTTGTGATTTTTATTTTTGATCATACAAATCGGTAGTACCTGAATCCCCACTTACAAATGTCATAGTTACAGAAAGTAACGTGCTTCAGCAGACAGAAATAGGGTCATGTAACAAGGTTTAATTTCAGAGGGGTCCAGAAGCTGAGACTGACAGAAGCAAGGAACTTCATGATAGACTCATTAGGACTAATGAGGACAGGTCGACAAGCAATGTCAAAGTAGATTGAGGTAAAAATCTAAATTGAACATAATATAATCATTTACAGTAGTGAGTCAAATTTCTATTAATAAAACAGTTGGCAGAAAGCAATTTTTGCTTAAGATAAAATTATACTTTATCATCAGAGTAGTCCCTATCCACATGCCATTATTTACTCTTCATTTTAAAATAGATAATATTGAATAAAATTACACTTTCTGTTTTTCAGTCACACAAACCATGTCTCAGCACTAACAGACCTGCATAGCCAATGCCTTCTTGTTGCATGAAGGAATTTTGAAGCATTTCTGTCATTTCACCCTAGAGTGCTGAGCCGCTCACACTTTGTGAATAATACAGCAACTTGCATTTTCACAAACACACCATCCTGGTTTAAAAGTATAGCTTTCAATGTGACAGTTTTACTGAGGACAAGTATTCCTAATGCAGATGAAATGATATTTCTAGAATTTCAAAGCCTATGATTGGATCTTTGACTTAACAATACAAACATACTTTACAAACAGTATGAACATTGTCCCCCAATTCAGATCTCTCTAAGATTCCAAAATATCTATGAGTATATTATTGTTAATTGCACAAGATTCATTCACTAGTAAATACAAAAGCATTGAGTTTAACAGACATTTTTTGGGCACTATGACAGAAGGCAGAAATACAAAGACAGCTGAGATACACATTATTCAGAGAAGAAGTCCATAGTCCAGAAGTGGAGATATTCATGCAAGATGATAATTCCATTACAGTAAATAGTGCTATAATGGAAAAAGTTATGCCAGATTTTAAAGGGCTGATACTTTAAGCAGTTTTGAAGATTATTTAATAAATAAGAAAAGCAAAAATAAAAAATATCTTACTGTACTCTTTATAAACTGAAGCAATGGCAAAAGTAATATAAAGTATACATTTAACAATAGAGAAAAATGAACTCTAATTATGACTGAGAGGAGGGGTATAGAAAAGAAAATATAAATTACAAATATTCTATGTGTAGAATATTCTAGATATTTTCCAAGAAGTTTTTTTCTCATCCTAATATAAATGCAATCTTGAATACATTTACCCAAGCCAGAAACCTACAGTCACGTTTGATTCCTTCCTTAACTTCACTCCTCAGGAAGTTAAATTAGGAATGATAGCTCATAAATTAGAAGTCCTTAAATTAGGAGTGATAACTCTCAAATTGCTTAAGTTTATTCATCTCCATTTCCATTGATTTTTCCATTTTGTTTTGATTTTCTTAACAGAAATAAGACCGCAGTCCATTATTTTTATCATTTTGGTCTGCTTTGTCAGTCCCTCCCCATGGATACTAACACAATATTCTAAAACATAAAATAGTGAAATCTCAAGTGGTGCATCCAATTTGTATATTTCCTAATGAATAAATTAAAAGTCTTCAGAACAATGTGTTCATTGAGGATCTTTTTCATAGAAATTTAAACTTCAGTTGTAATGTTTGGACTGTATGTAAGTTTTCCCAATTTGCTGAGTAAGCATGATTTGTCCTTTGTGACCTCTCAGACGTTTCCCATAAATAATGATAAACCCATAGCAACAAACGCAATGGCTGGTGTTCATGGTGCCATCATGTGGCTTATATATCATCTGCTGGGTAGCTTTCCCTGGTCCATCCTGCTTTCAGGAGCCCCGTTAGGTTATAGCCTCTCTCTAGAAGTTTACAGAGTCCCCTGTACATACTTACAAGGGCTCTTTCCATGAATAATAATTTTCTTTAGGGTTATATGTTTGATTTTGATTTTTTGGTGTGCGAGTGTGCTTAGGGGTGACTTTGAGAAAGACGAAGAATAGAGGAAGAGGTGGTTTGAGGAAAGTCTAGAAATGCCCAATGGATAGGTATAGAGAAGAATCTGGTGATCATGGGAAATATTCTAGGTTTCATGTGTACACGTGGGAGTCCCTAAAATCTGTCAATAAGCTTATAATAATTAAAAACAACACCACACCCCCCCCAAAAAAAAACAATGTTGAGAAAGAGAAGGAGTACAGTGTTTCTTTGTGACTTCTTAGTCTTCTGGTCCAAAGTTCTAAATTTTAAAAAGAAGTAAAAAAATGATCAACATATGTTTTCTTCCACAGTTCCAAATAATCATGGTAGCACTTAATGATGCTAATGAAAAAATTTTATCTTTTTCTTAGTATGTTCATTGTACTTTCCTCAGTTTTGCAACTTCATTCTTTCACTTCAATTTCCCCAGATCACCTGTGTACCTTTCTCTGCCAACCTCCACTTGTTTTTGCCTGTTGAAATTTTACTATCATTTGCCCCTCATTTTTCTGTCCCAATTTGTTTTTTGGATTTAAAAAATATATATATTTCTTTACTTGTTTATTTAGTGTTCTGAGAGAAGACCTCAACAATTATGCCAAGCTGGCCTCAGACTCAAAGTAATCCTCCTGCTACAACCTCTCAAGTGCCAGAATTACAGGCATGAGTTACCAAGCCGTCCTTCAAAAATTATGTATTGAAAGTCTAAGTCATGAATTTGTTCCACAGGCATAAAAACAAAATAGAGTGAACATTATCTTTTAAAAGTATATTGAATAATAAAGAAAGACTTTTCTTACAAGTAGACATAAGACATACTTGGTTTTAATTAAGAAAATCTATAAAACACTTTCCTGTGATTAATCTCAAAAGTTTTGTTTAAGGGACAGATTCATGAAATGGCATAAATGAATTTGCACAATTCATAATGAGACAACCAATAATATGATCTTTGAAAGTACAAAAGGTAATCACATATTAGCCTTAATTAAAATGTATCATGTTGACAACATTAAGGAAACACTGAATTCTTATTGTGAGTCACAAGACCATTAATGATCCAATCCAGGATGCAATAACAATTTCAATCTTGTTTATTCTAGTCCCTGTTCACTATATTTTGGCTATAGAGCCGTACATGTTTGCCTCTGTTTTTTCAATATGCTATTCCCTCTGTGATACTTAACAAGAAATTTCTTTCTTCCTCTCTCTTACAGACAAATTCCAACCTAAAGTGAAGATTTTTGTTTATACAACATCAAATAAGAAATATTATTTTTTCTTCACAATAAAAAAGATTTACCAGTAAATTTTTTGTAAGAACTATTATAAGTATGAGAAGTGGAACACAAAGAAAAATGTAAAAAGAAAAGCTAGATACAATATGCTTGTGTTAAAGTGAAAAATAGGTCCGTGCCTAATTCCACACAGACACATAATAGAAGCAGAAATATATGAGGATCTTTGCTTATTTCCTTCTCTGCTTCCTTCACAGACACCCCAGGAACAAATTCAAGGTCATATGTATCTTTTTAACTTGAGGGTTGAAATAGACTTTGAAACACAAGTGGTCTCAATAAATATCTATCTAATGAAAAAAAAATGTTATAAATAATCTAGAAATGTCTATGACTACCTGTGGAAACAGAGAGAGGATTAAATAAGTGGACTTGGGAGTATTGGTTGGGAAGCAAATGATTTTTGATGTGATTCTTAATGGGTGGACATAAAACATACAGTCAGAGAAGAAAAATCCAGAGTGCAGAAAAAAATAAATGTGAAGACATAGATGCACAGGATTACTGGACAATAAACTGGACCTGGGAATCTAATGACAAACAAGAAAAAAGGGAGAAAAATAGAGTGGAGTAACCTTGTGAAGAGCCATTGCTGGAAAACTGAGGCAAAATATGAAATGCCAGGGCCGGGGAGTTAGCTCAGTGGTTCCGGCGCCTGTTTTGAAAGCACAAGGGCCGGGTTCAATTCCCCGGTAACCACATAACAATACTGGGTGTGGAGACCCACACCCAGCAGCAACCAGTACCACATACCACAGTGCCGGGCGTGGTGGCTCACGCCTGTAATCCCAGCACTCGGGAGGCAGAGGCAGGAGGATTGTGATGTGAGTTTGAGGCTGAGTTCAAGGCCAGCCTGAACCACAAAGCGAGACCCTGTCTCAAAAAAACCTAAAAAAAAAAAAATATGAAATGCCAGCAGAGTTAGAAATACTCCCTTTAAATTCAGGAAGAGACAAGGGTGTTGACTACAAGTATCATATTCATGTTATAAAAGAGTTTCTAGCTTAATAAGGGAGGAAGGAACTTGAAAAAGATATTTACACACCCGATAAGGACTGGAAAATAAACTCTGGCAAGAACGTGAGTTGGAGAAGGAACTTGTTATAATTTTCTCTTACATTTTATTGGTTAAAGTCTCGATTAGTACATTTGGTCAGTGATATGAAATAGAATATTTTTCTTTTATTTTTTGAACCACAGGTCAAATTCAGGCCCTTGTTCTTTCCACGCAGGCGCAGTGCCACTGAGCTACATCCTTGACCCTGAAATAGAATATTGAAATTACCAAAGCTCAGAGAATGTATTTTTCAGAAAACACACATAATGTATATCAAAATATATTTCATAGTATATAACATAATATACATAATATTATAATATTTTAAAAGACATAAGAGCTATAAAAAGTAAAAATATCTAAGTAGTACATAGAATAAATAGCATAAAATTTAAATGTAAAAATCTCAAGTTATTAAAGAGGACAAATAAGGATTTACAAATAAGAAGACAATCTCAAATAAATATTTATTATTTCTAAGTTTGACTTACTCCAACTAAAATTCTCAGATATGTGTATAAATGTGTGTTGTAAGTCAAAGATAGATGGATTTTATTCCTTGCTAGAACAAATTGACTTGTTATAATGGCACTGTAATTAAGATAATGAAGTAGTTGTACAGTGAAAAATGAATTAACATGGGGGAGATAAATATAAAGCCAAGAAATAGACCCACAGATAAATGAAATACTGATACGTTTCAAGGAGAGCACTGACAGATCACTGGGGCAGGAGGTGCTGTGTAATGAATCAGGCAGGGGAAAATTATTACACATGAGGGAGCCAGTGAGTGCCCATATTGAATTTCAGTTAAAACTGAAATTAATACACTTTTAATTAAAAAAATATAGACATCTTTTGGTTATCATTAAAGAAGTTATTTCTCAAACAGGATACGAAAGGTCCAAACAACAAAATAATAGAATAATAAATTTAGCAGCATTATAATTATTAAATCACTGTTCATGAGA